>NCQV01070469.1:0-12923 GCA_002740545.1 Lophocereus schottii
ATAAGGAGGGAGGAGGGGAGAGAGAAAGAGTGTGTGCGAGAGAGAGAAATAGCTTTGTATTGATGATGATGATGATGATGATGATGAATGAAATGTTCTTATTACAATTGCTAGGTCTATATATTACTTGTAAGATGGTGGTTGTAAGAACCTATAGATAGAGCTGGGAAACTTGAATCCAACATGATGCCGCGGCTCGAACCCCACCTAAAGTTATTGAGAGAAATCCGGACCCGACACGAGCCGAATTGATTTCAACCTGAAGTCGACATGATTTGATCATTTACCTTGAAAACATGTTATTTTTCAATTTTGAGTAGATCTAAACTATTTACAGGGCTGATACGAAATTGACCCGTTTATTAAATAGGTCAACCCGAGCCAATCCATTACCTAGCTCTGCCCATAGATTGTGTGTGCCTCTCTAACAATGCCATGGCGCTCCTGCTTAACAACCCATAAAATGGCTAACTAATACCTTTGCCATGTAATATCTTCATCTACTTTGGACTTGCCCTTAAATCAGGTAAAAGAAATTTGGAAATCTTGCTTCCATTATAGTAGCATCTTCTTAAGTTGCTTCAGATTCTTGTTGATCTTCCCATAGCACCAAGTGATAAACTACAACCCTATTTTGTTGCTTAATCAGCTTCTATCCATATGTAGCAGTTAGAAATAATTAAACAGTGCTATACTATCCTTGTCGGATGTAAGTATGTGAGGATGTTGTGGTAGCTCTCCTTTGAAAGATTTAAGTAGAGGGACATCTAAGACTTTATGTATTAGAGATGAAGAAGGTTGGTCAAAATGGTATGCTACCTTTAAAAGATTTAAGCAGAGAGGCATCTTGGATATCATAATCCTATAGAGAAAACTATTTTCCTTCAAGAAAGTCAAATCTTATGTCCCTCAGTTTTTCCTTCCATCTTAACTATTTAACTGAAAGAAGGAATTAGGTATTTTCAATAGTATTAATAGCCTACATATTTCCTACAAAAAATGTGCTGATGACTTTATAAAATTAAAATACTATTCCTTCGTATAAAATTTCATCATGGAACACCACTGTGAGAAAAGCACCGCAATGCACCCCCAAGCCTTACGAGCACCATTCTTTCATATAACATTTCAACATGGAACACCACTGTGAGAAAACTAACGCGATGCACCCCCAGTCCTTATGAGAGGGTGTGTCGTGGGTGGAAGGAAGAATAAAGAGGAAGCAAAGTCAGCTAAGCCTCAGTAATACTTCAAAGTTTATTAAGTGCCCCTAGTGGGACACTCCTTCGGGATTATCATTTTACCCCTACAATCATACAGAGCTAGCCTTTTGCTTTCAGTCACGACATTATAGCTAAGGAGAAATAATGTGTGGCTTTCAATGTGTACCACTTTGGAGATAAAAAGGGCCAAGTGCCATCCAACTAAACAATATGATCACTGACTCTGCTCCGCATCCCCTTGACGTAAAATTTAGGATCAAGCCTCATGTGAATGATTTCTTTGAATAAATGCTAAGTGGTTTTTGTTGTCCCCTTTTCATATAGAAAGAGAGTCCATTCTTTTTTAAAATAAAAAAATGAACCTTTTTGACTAAGGACCAAAGCCCTGTAGAGAATGCAAGGCATGCTAATTAGGAACTTATGAACATAACCCAACAATAGTTAGAGTTGTGCTGGCAGTGATTGGAGTTCTTCCCTAACAGTTTGAATAAGGATACCATTATAGGTTAGTGATCATGCCTTATGTAATGCCAAGAGTTGGGAGAAAGTTAGTGGCCCAACAAAGTCATGCAGAATGTTTTTGAGGTTTGGTTCCATTCATACGGGTAGTCTTGTGGTTGGTTTAAGGTTCCTTTTCTTCCTTCCCCTACTTTTTTGAAGTCACAATGTCATGGCAATTCATTTTTGAAAAGAATTTTTCTTTTTGCAGCTTGTAAAGGCTAAATTGGCCCTTGGATAAGGGACCACCAGGGTTGCTTAGTAAGATCTCTATCTATGAGTTCTGATTCAATGTTAGGGCATGCCATCAGCAATAGCCATCATGAGAAGATGCTAATGTTATCGATTAAATTGCAACCTGCATGGCTAATTTGATAGGGCAAATGGAAATTGGGTTTTAGGCTAAATTCAATGACCAACAAAAACTCATAAGCGACCGGGGCCAAAAGAGGTAGGGGTATTAGATTGAAAATGAAAGAGAGGAAGAAGCTTATTCTATTCATTCAATCAAGAAGAAGATCCATCACCATTGGATCAAAGGATAAGGCTTTTAAACAGCTCTCCAGGAATCAATTTATAGACCGAACCCTTTATACACCCATGTTGAAAGGGAAATTATCTACTAAGTTTTCCATTCCTAAAAACTTGAAATTAGTTGTAGGTAACATGTCCCCTCGTTTGAGGAACTTTGTTAATATTATGACCCAAAAGGCATAGATAAAGCCATTTTCCCTTCAATATTCCCTTTCACCTTATAGGAAGAATGAGTAGTTGGTTCATTCCTTAGGCCTGCATAAGGTTGGCATATGCAAATGTTTAACCAAGGAATTCCTACTGCAATATTTCTACATTATGAAGTTTCCTAGTACACTCTGTGACTGAGAACTTCTAAACAAGGAGCAAAAGAGAGTATCCCGGACTTTCTAGTCCACTGAAGGGTAAAAGCGTCTTTAATGCTAAGTACCCAAGGAGAAAGAATAGGTCATACAACCCAGTTATCTCTTAACATTTGTGTTTCAACCCTTGACATGTTCATCCAACTGCATGAGTAGGGATGACATATTCTCCCGACGTCGACCCCGCTCCCACCCCCACCCTCGCCCCCAATGACGGGGATGATTTTGCCCCTGTCTCACAGCCGCTGGTGACCCGTTCCCTTTTGAGGCCCCACTCGGGGCTGATTTTTAATTGATGATGTTATATAAAATACAAGCCTAAATTTAAGGCAAAAATCATGAGTGCAATATCAAAATAATTAACCAATAAGCCCTAAACAAAAAGAGCGATTAAATCTAATTTGAGCGATTAAATAGTGAACGTCGAAGTTTGAACACTCAACCTACTGCTTAAAATTCAAAGCTAAAATTCAAGAATTACAACACTTGAAAGTTTAAATCTAAGCCCTGAAGGTTCAAAGACAACAAGTAATAACATAAACTTCAAGTGACAAAGTCCTGTCCAAGGAATATTACACAACTAAAGTTCACCCCAATCAAAATACAAATCAGTGTTTCAAAGATACAACACCAAAGGTCCAAACCGAAGTCAACAGATGAGAAGATGTCCCTAAGCAATTTAATGCACCATTAGCCATCAAACTCTTCATCAACTTCAGCATTTTAATCTTAATCAAAAGTCCATGGCAATAGGCGGACTCCTCATCTAGAACATAAAAGATATGTTAAATTACAGTAATCAAATTGTTGAATATTATAATGTTTTAAACATAGAGAAATCTAACTATATAGGCTAAATGTACAATAAAGAATCAAAAATATACCTTCTAAAGCTAACTTAACTGTAGTTAAAAGCTGATCTCTACCACATTAAAACTTCTAGAGTCTTTGGATGGAGATGATTGCGATGTGGATTAATAAGCCTCCCACCCATGCTAAATACCAACATAGATGTTATTGTGGAAACAAGAATGGCATAGATATCTCTAGCGATCAAAACTACAATAGAATACCTCGTAGCTGCCTTCCAATAAAACAATATATCAAAATTATCAGCCTTGGGGTAAGTGGCTCTTCCTAGTAAAAATCTAACTCTGATTTTTGTGGAATTTGTAGATCCTTTTTAATAAGCGTATAATACATTTCAAATATGTAGTCTTGTGTATAACCCATCTATCTACTAGAATCTGAAGCGCCAGAAGAGACTTTAGATGACTCACCAGAAGCATTAGGAACAGGAGTCTTCAAATGCTTGTACTTTTCTTCATTTTCATTAAATAGGGCATAACAAACATACTTGATCACATCAACCTTTTATAATCTATGACAAAATCAAATATACTCATATAATAAATTTCCACCTTTTTCAACTTGAATCTAGGATCCAAAATACAAGCAACTCCTAATATCTCATGAATGACATCCCAATATTTTAAAAATTTATCAAGCATTTTTTGAGCCATGGTCCTAATAACCACATCAGGTTCATGTAGCCAATGATTCAAAGCTAGCTGAACTTCAAACACTTTTGGAAAGGAAATATTTATAGCGGGGATGCTGGTGCTAGAGACTAATTAGGTCACATCATAAAAGATTTAGAACCTCCTCAAATATCTTTTGCCTTCTCCCATTCCTCATCAGTAAGAAGACACTTATAATTGCTTTCCCTCTTAGCCAACTTAGGGAAAACTTCTCTATATAACAAATTGTTTGAAGCATCAAGAAAGTTAAATTCCATCTTGTCTTACAATCTAATTTTAACTTCTTTGAGTAAGGCACACTCAATCTCTCACAAACTTCTCTAAAAGCTTCCTTCCTTTTAGTCATTTGTTAAATCAGGAATTATGATATTTTATATCCTTTTATTACCTAATATTTGTTCATAATAAATTAGTTAATTAGATTTTTACAGTGTTTGTATTGTTTTTATAAGTATTATGAGAGTTGAATAAAATGAGTATGAAGGTTGCAAGGGAATGGTGTTGACCCAGGAAGGGCACAAGAAGAAAATAGAAGGACCGAGCCTAGTCGAGAAGCCTATACCTCAGCCTACACGCTCCCTTGCCCGTCCAACACCAGAGCCCAGCTACCCCCACTGCTCTTCTTTTTCTTCCTCCCATTTTTTGGGTCGGCCCAGTCGTTCCCTTATTCAATAACCCAGCTTTTTACTCACTTAAAACATCACACCTTTATCACGTGAGCCTATTGCTTTCTTCCCCCACCCCTTCCTCCTCTTCTTCTTCTTCTTCTTCACACAAGCATAGGACCCGAGAGCAGAGGACTCGAAACAGAGCATGACCATGGCATTCCATCTCCCCATTCTCAACCATTACTTCCTTTCTTTCTCCTCATTAATCCATCATTAATCATAATCATTCAGGCGTTTCGAAGCAATTGAAAGAGGGGGGCTAAAGGAAGGTCGAGATAGCACATAGAAAGAGGACCGTAGATTTTGCTTTCGAATTTGGCTTTAGTTTTCAATCTTCATTTCAATTTTGGATCTAGGTTTTAGTTTCACCCATTTCATAATATTGAGCCTGAGTTTGTTCAATGTGAATTAAACTTTTGATATTTGGTTTTCGGTGTCATTAATTCATATGTTTGGGTTGGAATCGATGTTCACTATTAACAGTTGCTTTGATTCGTGCTAGGATCGAAGTGTAGGAATTTACAATTGCTCATCCTACCTCCCCTGTTCTTCCCTGTTTTTTTCTTTCCTTGCGGTTGATTATCAATGCTACTATTGTTTTCATTTGCATAGAGTGTTGGATCAATAGTGTTATGACTTACTGGTATCTTAGAATCCAATTGGTGTTAATGTTTGACAACTTTCCTTAATCATTTTTTCTAATTATTTGTAAAGTTACTTCGATAAATTTGCAACAAGTTATTTGCCTTGGTTTAGTTTAGCATAGAAAATATATCCTTCTAAAGCGACCTAATCTCATACACCATCTCTGTGGGTCGAAACCTCAAGTACAACAACAATAAACTGTATACTTACAGAATTTAACAAGTTTTTGGCGTCGTTGCCGTGGATGGATTTATGAAATTTGGTTGCACCATGTCATAATTTAGTTATTTGAGTCATTCGAGTCTTTTTTGTTTTAGTTTTATAGTTGTGGTCTTTAGTCTTAATTAAGTCATTATTTCATTTTATTAATTTAGTTTAGTTTATTTTGATTTTGAAATTAAGTTAGTATTTTAATATTCAATTTGGTTTATGTGCAGCAAAAAAAAGAAACGAGGTAGAATTGACCCAAAAAAAACAATACAGTGGTGATTTTTTCAATAGTTTTAGATTCTACTTGAATTTTCTGGAGCGTTTTTGGTGTGATTTTTGCTGTTCTGATATTTTTCCTAGATTTAGCATAATTTTTATCGTTTGTATGGATGTTTTTGAAGATTTTTGGGAATGTCTAAAATTTACGGTGATTTTTGGAATTAATTTTCTATTTGGATTTTTCTACACAGTTTGGGGACAGAAAAAAAATTCAAAAAAAAAATCTTTATGTTCCTTGTGATTGCATGGAATTTTCTATATATAGAGTTGTGATTTTAGGAGCTTTGTTGTCTGTTTTATTTTATTTTTTGCTTTTATTTTGTTTTAGGTTTTTGATTTAGGAAAATGTTTTACAGGCTTTGTGTATGTGCTTCTCTTTGGTTTTTCGTGTTGATTGAGTCTTCTGCGTTTTTCTTTTCCTTTAGTAATATAGCTTTATTTTTGTTAGTTTATTTTATTTTGTTAACTTAATTGTTAAGGTGCCTTGTTTTTCTTTTAGTCATTGGTTTGTAATTAGTGCCCTAGATCCATTTTCTCACCTTAAAAAAAAACCCTTAAAAAAAAGGAAAACATTGAAAATCCAAAAAACTAAATTGAAAAAATTCTTAAAATTGAAAAAAAAGGGGTTTCAAGAATGTCAGTTTTTAATTTCCCACAATTCGAGCATGAACCTTACTGGAGTTATTTATCAAGACTTAACAATTATCGTGTTCAATTGAATCAAAATTTTGCAAAACAAAAAATTTGTGAGGCCATCATTTTGGGTCTAAATGCTAAATCTCGATGGTTATGTTGCATCTGTTTGCCCTGGAGGTTTATTGGGATTATTATGTAGAACTCAAGATGAGGTATGGGATTTCTGTGAAAAATTAGCTTGGGACACATATAAGTTTGAGCAAGCTAGAAGCACCTTAGGATACCCTAGTCACAACGAGTTTGCTTTTTCTGCTAATCCTCACCACCAAGATCACTATAGGAATTTATATGACCCTTCTTACTCTTATGTGTCTCTTGTTTTATGCGATTATTGCGAGTCCTCTAATCATGATGCTTGGACTTGCCCATATTGTGATTATGTTGATGCTACTTATGTAAGTGTGGAAAAGACAATTAATGATATAACTAATAAAACGATAGAGAATATGAAAAGGAGGATTACTGAATATTCTCACTATTTCAGTCATAGTAGGGAAGATATTAACTTAAGAGAACCTGACTCTAGTTTAGGATCTCCTAAACCTAAAGTTAGTCTCTATGATGATTTTGAGCCCTCTTATCATGCTAGGCCTAACTTGAATGAAGCCATATCTTTACCTAGTCTAGAATAAAAGAGTAGCCTCCTTACATCTCTATCACAAGACCTTGCACCCCACACTAGCTCACCTAAGGATGTCACTAATGATATCCTAGTTTCTTTTGACCCACCCCCCTTTTAATCACTCTTGTGAGTTTAAGATGGGTGAAGACCTTAAGACCCCTAGTGAGTTAGATATGAGCATCACATCTGACATTGAGCATCATGAGAAAGATGAGTATGAACAGACTATTTTATAGGAGATATTCGAGGAGGTAATTGAACATAATTTTGGACTGTAATGATGATATTCTTTTTCTGGAATATGAATATTTTTTTATGGGTTTGATATTGATGACAGTTTGATGGCGGTTTCTGTGCTGAATGTGAATCTTTTTCTTTTGACCCCATCAATACTGACTTTTTTTTTGAATCTTGCAAGTCTGAATTTGTCGAGTCGGATAATATTATCATTACAAATTTTGATTTAGCCGAGACTCTTACGCCTTTGTATATTGGGAGACTTGTGGATTTTCAACCCATTGCTTTGCCTAGACTGCTCATGCCTGACAATCACATTCCTATGCCAATGACCAATTTACTGGCTAATTATAAGTACATCTATCTATTACGTAATTGGGCCCGACTATTTGATAAGTTGAAGCGGGCCCTTACTTATACTTCATTAATATGGTGGATGTACTCCTTCTGGCTCCAACTCTTTGTTTTTTACTGTTTGCATGAGCTTGAGAGTTGGTCTTCCGTGTTCGATAAGCTACTATGTGGTTTAATGGGATCTGATTTAAGTAGCACTATTACGCTTGATATGGAGTGGCTGATGGTCCATAAATTCCTTGATCGTAAGCAAGGCATAGCTTAGGTGTCATTTAACACTTGACCTGGTATAAACATTCCTCTTTATCTCCTTTTTTATTTTGTTTTCTTTTGTATATTTTTGTTGCTTTGTTTCATTTGTATTAACTTCTTTTTTAGTTTAGAGTCTTGTCATTTTCCCTTCTTTTTGAGTCTTCTTTTCTTTTTGTATATACATTCTTTTTGTCATTTTTTATATTTCCTCTCACTTCCAATGAGGACATTGTGAGATTTAGGTGTGCGCGGTAGGGAAACTTTGAAAATTTTTTTAAAAAAAAACCATTAAAATTTAAAAAACATCTAAAAAGATTTTAGTTTTGTTTTGGGAATATTTATGTAATTTTTCTAATTGACTATGTTCTGTTGTATCCTTAGTGTTGGGTTATATATGGATGTGGTGTGCATTGATAGAACTTAGTCTCAAAGTATGATGTTTGTATATGATCTGAACCCCTGACATTATTTCTAAGTAAGCTTGACTTTGGTAGATAACCCATGAGATTTTGAGCCTTTAAGACTAATTTGCAATTTAGTCTCATGTTTTCTTTCATGTATGTCTCTTCTATGATTACATCTCTAGAACTTGTTTTAATTCTCTTTGAAATCACATTTATCATGTTCATTATGATAACATGATAGAGACATTCTTTTGTTTCGTAAGCTACATAGCCAAATTGCCACCCGAATTTCACTGGTTTAACTTTGCTAACCTTTTGAGCCTTAACCATTTTGTTGTGAACCTTTCATTTTAGCCCTTGGCCTAAACACATTTCTTACCTCTAAGCCAAGGCTAGTGGAGCAACACTTCAGCATAAGTTAGGTAGCTTTTGGGTATTTTATAAGTTTGGTGGATGATTTTGGTATATGAGAGGATGTATCAAATGACCATTTGGAAATTGAGCGATTTTGCTCTTGTACATGCCATTCATTCGTTTTCTTCTTGAAAAAAAAAGAAAAAAAGGAACAAAAAGCAAGAAAAATGAAAAAATAGAGAATGTTCAAATGAAAAAATGTTTCCACTGAAAAAAAGTGAAAAAAATTCAAAATAAAAAAAAAATTCAAAAACAATTTTGAATTAGAGTGTTTGGCATGGATGTATCCTTGTATACTTATTTCCAATGGTCCAATTTAACTGGGATTTGTTCTTATCTTGCTTTTGAGAGAGTAAGCGCTCATTATAGTTATTGGTGTAAGAGTTGATTGCTCATTAGCTATGGCTTTTAGCTCTTCATTTCCCAAATCGATTGTCCCTCTCTTACCTTTAACCTTTAGCCCCATTACAACCCCGAAAAGTCCTCTTGATTATTATTTTGCATTTCGCATTTTAATGGTGAAAAATTGAGAGTCTTAACAAGCCTATGGTAGTTTGTATGATTGGAAGAGAATTCAGTGAACCTTGTTAAATGCTAAACACATGAGTGGAAGTGTTCTACATTTCCCCTAAAGTGAGGTTCTAACAGTCATGCTTGTACATAACTTCTAAGTGTTGGTGAAAGATTTGTGTATAGATGTCATTAGTGGGATTAAGGTTTCTTGATGTGTATATTGTGTTTATATGCGATTTAGTGCTTTGGTTACTTCAATGACGTGGTTGATTAGGATGTGTATATGTCTTTCCCCAGTTTTGTACATACTGATTTTTGTGCAGAAAAAAGACTGAAAAAGATTTTCGATTTTCTTATTTTTGTTTTCTTTTGTAGATTTCGTGGATATGTCTTTGGCAAACCCTCACGAGATCTTCCTCGTCTACTAGGGGTAACATAGGGTTTTAAATGGCTTGTTGCACATGCTAAGTGCAACCGTGATTCCTGTGAAAGTGATTTAGGGCTTTATTTTCTTTTTGTAGGATTTTTAGTTTTCTTTTACTTGAGGATGAGCAAAACTTAGATGTGGCAGTATTTGTTAAACTAGAAATTATGACATTTTATACCCTTTTATTATCTAATATTCACTCATAATAAATTAGTAATTAGATTATTACTGTGTTTTTATTATTTTTGTAGGTATTATGAGAGTTGAATAAAATGAGTATGAAGGTTGCAAGGAAATGGTGTCGGACCAGGAAGGAGCACAAGAGGAAAAAAAGAAGGATCGAGCCTAGTCGAGAATCCCAGACCTCATCCCACACGCTCCTTTGCCCGTCCAACGCCAGAGCCCAGCTACCCCCACTGCTCTTCTTTTTCTTCCTCTCATTTCATGGACCGGCCCACTCGTTCCCTCATTTAATAACCCAGCTTCTTACTCACTTAAAACATCACGCCCCTATCACGTGAGCCTGTTGCCCTCTTTCCCCACCCCTTCCTCCTCTTCTTCTTCTTCGCACAAGCCCAGCACCTGCGAGCAGAGGACCCAAAACAAAGCATGACCATGGCGTTCCATCTCCCTATTCTCAATCATTACTTCCTTTCTCTCTCCTCATTCATAATCCATCATTAATCATCATCATTCGGGCATTTCGAAGCAATTGAAATTGAGTGGATTAAAGGAAGGTCAAGATAGTGCATACAAAGAAGACCATAGATTTCGCTTTTAAACTTAGCTTTAGTTTTCAATCTTCATTTCAACTTCAGATCTAGGTGTTAGTTTCAACCATTTCATGATATTGAGCGTGAGTTTGTTCAATTCAAATTAAACTTTCGATATTTGGTTTTCGGTGTCATTAAATTCATATGTTTGGGTTGGAACTAAAGTTTAGTATTGACGCTTGTTTTGATTCGTGCTGGAATTGAACTATAGGAATTTACAATTACTCATCCTACCTACCCTATTCTTCCTTTTTTTTCTTTCCTTGTGGCTGATTATCAATGCTAGTATTGTTTTGATTTGCATAGAGTGTTAGGTTGATAGTGTTATGACTTATTGGTACCTCATAATCCAGTTGGTGTTGATGTTTGAAAATTTTTCTTAATCATTATTTCTAATTATTTGTAAAGTTAGTTTGATAAATTTGCAACAAGATATTTGTCTTGGTTTAGTTTCGCATAGAAAATTTGTCCTTCTAAAGTAACCTAATCACATATGCCATCTCTGTGGATTGACAACATTGCTGTCCAGTATGCCACACTATCATGAACCTTTTTAAATTAAGCTTTCAATCACCTGTAATCCATCCTTAACAATGATATTAATAACATGTGCAGAACAATGCATATGAAAGAACTTACCCCTCAAGGGAAGTGCCCTTAAATCCAACCAATCTTTAAGGATGCCAATTATTGCATCATTGCAAGAACAATTGTCCATTGTAAGAGATGAAATTTTTCTATTGATGTTCCACTCTGAAAAACACTAGAAAAGCTCTTCAAAAATGCTCTCGGCGATATGAGGATAAGGCACATATGCAAACCTAAAAGAAAAACAAACCAAAAAATTTATTAAAAAATTCAAAGTTTATCAAAAGTATTTAAAATTAAAAATAAGAGAAAAATAATACAATAAACGAAATATTTATTCACATCTTGAAAAAATTATCAATAAATTGTGATGAATGAGCTTAAAGTAAAAAGCAAAATATCATATCTCCAAATCCGATTTTACAACTTCCATGAGCCATCAATCCATTGAGTCGTTATGGCTATGAAACCACGTTTTTGATTTTGAGCAGTCCACATATCTGATGGTAATGGCTACTTGCTTTGTACACTTCCCAACAACTTCATGGTTTTGCCTTTTCCAAAGTCAAATGCTTTGAGAATATCCTTCATGAGTGTATTCCATGATATCATGGCGAAAGAAGGTTGGAGAGCCTTTGAATATCTTCTAAACCCAACATGCTCTACCATAGATAGAGGATACTCATGCGTTATGATCATATGCACAAGCTCCTTCCTTGCAAACTCTTCATTAAATCCATAACAAAAGAACTTGCCCTTTTTTATCACCGGAAGGCTCTATATTCAACTTCTTTTTGGTAAAGTCATTTGAAATATCCCTATGTCTTTTCATAGGACAAATTTTATGATGATCATTCAAATGCTTAGTCCAATTCATTGAGGCACCGCCAAGTTTTTTCTTATAATATTTACACATAGCCTTTGGTACGCCACTAATAACCACATAACCACAACGCTTCCAAATTTTAGATATGAACCTCCTATGCTTTCCCAATACTAATGTATCCCCCTCATCCTCGATAGCATGCGGTGTTCCACATGAATCAACATTCACGTCAGTATTAGATGTTGGAGTCGGAGTTGGATTTGTGGTGTCATGTTTTTACTTGTAGAACATGGAGCTTGGACCACTAGGTCCCCTAGCCACTGTAATAGTCCAACCCTATATTATATTTATTCTTTTCGTTAATATATTTGACTATTTTTGTTGCATTTAAATCATCGTTTCCTTTGTTATTTTAAGTGAAAAAATCTAATAGGCCTTGATATTTATGAATTAAGTGATTTAATTATCTTTATGACAATAACAAACATTTTGAAAAAAAAATTTCGCAAATGTGCTCGGTTTCAGTTCTTTCTCAAAACCCGAGCCCATTTAGGGCCGTTTGCGCCGCACCAAGTCTTGAACCTCATTTGTTTAGCTAAACTCACTTAATTAAGCCATAATCAAGCATGGTATTCTTCACTTTTCTCCTTTAATATTCAGCCAAGTAAATGTAAATGTAAATTGTAAAATTTTTCATTTTGGTTCATGTCTAACCAAGCTTTCTTGAGAGCTTTTCTCTCTTCCCTCTCCTCGTTCTCTCTACACGGCCACACAGCAGAAATCAGCACCATTTTAGCCACCTTTCAATCACCAAAAACCCACCAAACATCCCCCACTCACTACCCCCAAACACCTCT
>NCQV01070477.1:2329-17698 GCA_002740545.1 Lophocereus schottii
CCCCATTGCATTGTAGTGGCCAGTGTATTATATCTGGTTTCTCAGTAGGCCTAGCATTTTGCTCGGGGATATTCCATACTACTTGATGTGGAAAGAGACTTTTTATTTTACTTACATTCCATCTAGCTTTAGTAGCATTGACTAGATCCGTAACAGGTTGATGTTCCCAGATTACCAAGTTAATTGATGTTCATAAGGCTAACCTCTCATTATTACACCACTTGCCTTCAAGCACGCGTTCCAAATTTGCCCTAGGAAAGCCTCCTTTAAATTAGTTTCCACTCTAACTAAACCTCGCTTTCCCCATGACGCTTTGTACTCTTTACGGCCATAATACGCTGGATTTATAGGAGAGTGGATACCGTACTTAGGTAGATAAATTTTGACTACGAGTAACTGGGGATTCGTATGAATATGCCATGCTTGCCTCATTAGCAAGGCCTGGTTCCATTTCGTAAGGTCTCGTATTCCCAATCCCTCTCGAGTGCGCGATTATTGGCATTGATCCTGCATAATCCAATGTGTGGATGGGTTTCCTTGGGAGTTCCACCAGAAAAAATTCATAATCAGATAGGTGAGCTGTCAAAATATGTGATGACATATTGCTACAATAACATTGTTTATACGGAGAAGGCATCGAGTAGGGGACAGAAACTTAGATTTCCAACCTTGTAATTTCTATTGTAATTTTTCAATCAGGTCATTGAATGCGATTGCTTTAGGTTTCTCAATGTTTACCAGAACTCCAAGTTATTTCCCAGACGACATCTCAATCCTCATCGAAAATATGGATTGCAAGAGATTCCTATGTTGTTCTTATACATTGGATGAAAGGATTAGGAACAACTTAGATGAGTTTATGATTTCTGTTGAAGCTATCTTGACATTGCTTTCACTCTAGCACTTGCACTAACATATAATATATGACTTCTATACAGAGGATACAAATATAGCGAGATAGGGGGTCACCTTGTTGGATGCCTAATTAAACTATGTAAGAGGCTTACCATTAATCAGGACCGAGTGAGAGATCATTGTAATATATTCCATAATGAGGGCTGTCCATAGCTTAGCAAATCCAACTTGCCTTAACATTGTTCAATAAAATCCCATTTTAGAGATCATAGGCTTTATTGAGGTCTACCTTAATAGCTGCAATCAAGGAACTGCATCGTTTGTTCTTAATAACATGGAGAATTTCATAAACCATTAAATAGTTGTCCCCAATAATCCTCCCTAGAACAAAAGCATTTTGATATGGTCCAATTACTGATGACATAATCTTCTATAATCGATTGGTCAAGCACTTTACAACGCCTTTATAAATGACATTGCACAAACGGATAGGACGATATTGAGCAAAAGATTTTAGATTATTAACTTTAGGGATCAAATATATAAAGATATGGTTTATTTGCTTCAGTATCCTCACTGATTCTAGAACAACTTTATAACATCTGAACCAATAATGTCCCAAATTTATAATAGAATAGCACTGGTATTCCTTTAAGGCCAGGGGATTGTTAAGTCTTCAATAGTACCACAAGTGCACGGCATAGCTGTAGCTAGCAACCGGCAAGTACGGGTCGAATCCGCAAGGAACTTTGCTTTCAACTACTAGAACTAGGTTATTCTACCCAAGCAAGGCAATCACAATTGGAGTTTTGTTGCTTAACTAAGGGAAACAATAACAACTAAAAGATAGAATAAGCAGCAGAAGAGTAAATACCTAGGTTGAAATTAACAGCACGATTATGTTAGTGAATCAGTTAGTAGCCCTACCAAACATTCCCATGCATGCATCACGAATGGATAGATTATTAATTAAGTCCATCTCCTTCCTCTATCAAGGGTCGAAGACTAATCCTAGAACTATTGTTGCTCATTCTCATGGGACTAAAAGTTGAAGAATTACAAGGTCTACAATCTCAAATCCCAGTTAGGATCTTAATTATTTTCATATTAAAACCCTAATCGTCTACTAAGTCACACTAGGTAAAGATTTCGTCTCTCAACGCTCCCCTAAACCCTAATAAGGAGGAGGAATGCTCTTTCGAGCATTTCATCGAGCATGTGGCATGCATAGTAGAATTCGCAATTACAAACAAAGGGAAAGCGGGAGTTGGGCCAATTCATGATTCAATCATATTCGCAGTTAATCCCAACCAAAGTTAGAGGATTTAGCCTATAATCATATTTAGAACAGTAATCCAATAATTCAATTCAACAACCTTGACATCCAAACTTTAGAACAATTAAGAACAAGAGGAGAGAGAATTAAGATGAAGAACCTTGAATTAATCACATGAATGAATGGTAGAACAAACTTCAATCCAATAGCGAATTCAAAAGTGTCATAATAAAACTCTCTAGTAAAACCAAAGAATCGCCTAGAACTGTCTGGGAAAATAAAACTAAATGAGACCCAAAATAACCCCGAAGGAAAATTTAACTCGTGACGCGAAACGGTGGTGGCACGGTCGTGCCCCGAGGCACGTTCGGACCGTGCCAATAATCTGGCAAAAACTGGCCAAAATCGACAAAGCGGCATCGGCGTGCCACTTGGCACGGTCGTGCGGCCAAGCCGTGCCACTTAGCTGAACGGCCGGCTTTGTCGGTTTTCCGTGGCCCAGCTGTGCTACCGTGTTTGATTCCTCGGGACTTCCGTACGACGTTGGGCGGCCCCTTTCGCGGCTTTAAACTCGCCTCCTTAGCACTTCTTTCTGCTAAATGTTGTCCATATTTCCGTTTATGCGACAAAGTCCCTAAAAATACCGAAAGATGCTATATGAGTAAAATGTACGGTAAAGGAGGTTAATTCGACCCTTCCCTTAGTAAGATTGAATATGAAAACACTGAGAGGTGGGGTCGATTAGGGGCTAAAATTGGGACAAAATAAAGGTTCATCACAGCCCTATGCTTATCTCTTACTTGTCCTTAAGCAAGACTACACTATGAAAGATCAGGGAGGAGGGTAAACCTCTCAACACACCCTCTTCAAGCAAAGGTTGATAAATCAACAAATCATGCTAGATCATGCATTAGGAGCAGTCAAGTCAAGGCATGAAAAGAAATATTAATAAAACATACACTATGTCATCTATAAATCACCCTACCAAATGAGACACGCCAAACACCCCAATATTGAAACACAGAGTATGACGCGACCTTCCTCAACAAATGGTGAGTAAGCAAGACTGGTAGGACCTCGCTTTACGATAAAGTGGAACAATCCCCTCAATGTGTTTTGAAAATATAGTAAGGTTACACTCAATGCTCCGTCCAATCAGGCAAACTACCATATGCTTGGTAAATTTCTCAATTCTCCACCACTTGGTGCAAAATGCAATATGTCAATCATGAGGACTTTTATTTAGAGTTGTAATAGGGCTAAGGTAAAGGGTGAGGAGTGGAATAATTTGGGGGAAGTGGAGCTATTGGTGAAAGGACTAGCGAGCGAGAACACTTCCATAACCAATGCGAAGATTACAACCTTACACCTCAATTGCAAACTGAGCAACAACCTCACAAAAACCTCGAAGGAAGAATCAAACAAGCTTACTACAAAAGTCCCATGCTAACCACTTTATTCGCAACTTCTCTATTTCTCTTGTTTTTTTCTTTTTTTTTATATTTTTTTTTTTCAAAGAGAAGCAAAAATATAGAAATGTGGATAGCACTGGAGACATCAAAAATCAATTTATAATCCCCCAACATAAACCACTAATATAGCGTCCGAATTGAATTGATTTCCCAAGCATACCTAACTACCATGTGGAAGTGTCACTCACTAGACCTCGACAAGGGTGAAGGGGGTATACATAGGCCAAGTATATAACGGATGGGTTACAATAACAAATACATGGGAAAGGCACAAAGGGCTCGCAAAGGAAGTAGTCAACAATGGGTGGCTTTTTGGCTCATGTGATTATTCAAAACAAAGATTACCTTAATCATATTAACACATACAAATGCTAACTGTGATTTCAAAGAGAACAAGACCAAGTTCTAGAGATACATTATGGAGGAGTCACACATGAAAGGAAGTGGAGACTATATGTAATGAATTGTCATTAGGCTCAAAAATCTCACAGGTAACCTACCACAGTCAAGTGACTTACTCCAACACATGTTCCACTTATCAAAGTCAGTCAGATCAAACCACATGGGTCTCAGGGGTAATTGGCATACAACATAGGGCAAAGAGACTACGGATGGCACAGTCAAACACAGTTTTCATAAAAATCACATCAAAACAAACCACACCTCAACACACAAATTAACATGATTGATCAATCATCACCCCTTTCATTCTCATCATAAGAGGGGTTTTCACAAACTAACTAAGGAAACAATAAAACATATAAAGGATAATGAAGAGAAGGGGACAGAGAGCACCTAGAAAGCTTTCGTATGCCCAGCTTAATCATTTCTCCTTTTGACATGCAAAATCTAATTCTATATGCTCTAAACTACATGCTCTAATAAACGAAATATGTAAAAACAACCTAGTGAAACTATGTGAAGTCCTATCTATATGATGCGAATGCAAGTGACGTTAATCGACCTAACCCAAGCATCCGGGATTTCACACAAAGAGCGATAAGCTCACCCCCCATGGTTGAGATTTTCATTGTCCTCAATGAAAAAGATGCAGAAAAACAGCAATGGAATGGGTAATGCAAGGATCGAAGGGTGAAAGGGGGAGGGAAAAGGGGGGTGACACACTAGGTTATTATTTTCTTTTTTTTCTTTTTTTTAAAAGCAATAAATACCTTGGGTTGCCTCCCAAGAAGCACTTGTTTTAGGTCCTAAGCTTGACCCTTACCAGAGGAGAGATGTGGCGGCGAGACGGGGGGAGGTGGGGTAGTTGAAACATCAAATGGTTGTACATCCAACACCTCACCAAGGCTGAAATCACAAATCAACGTTGTCCAAGAAATGTCTGTCTCCCAAGGAGGCCCTCAAAATGTAAGAGTAGTCAATGGGGATCGAAGGGGCAAGGCTGTTGTCCTCATATGGGGTCCGCCGCCGCAATCAGTAAGCTCCCCACCCCCCGGGACAGGTGGAGGAGGAGCGAAGAGAGTAAGGGCTGCAGGAGAGGAATGGGCACCCAGGTTGGGAGGTGTTGTGGGTGGAGGAGAGAAGAAAGCAATCCGTTCTCCACACATTGTGAAAGTCATGGTGCCATTCAGTACATCAATCACCCCCCGCAGTCGCAAGGAATAGGCGACCTAAGATAAGGGGGTCGGGAAGTCCTCATCCATGTCAAGGATGACAAAATCACATGAGATAAGGAACGTGCCCACCTGAACTAGGACATCCTCCAGAACGCCTATAGGCTACCTGATGGAGCAGTCTGCTAGCTGAATAGTCATGCTGGTAGGAGTGAGGTCTCGTAGTTGTAGGTTCTTGCATAGAAAGAGCGGTATGAGGCTCACGCTGGCACCCAGATTGTAGAGGGCTCTCTCAATCTGTGTATCCCCTATGCAGCATGGGATAAAGAAACTGCCAGGGTCCTATAGTGTCGATGGTGATCGCCTCTATAAGAGCGAGCTGCAGGATCTGCTAATGGGGGCCACTGAAGCATCCCCAGGTTCTCCCTTCTTGGATAGGAGCTCTCTCAAAAACTTCAAATGGGCAGGTGTATCCTTGAGAGCTTCTAGGAAGGGGTTACTGACATAGATTCAACGTAGGATCTCCAGGAATCGCGCGAATCTAGGCTCAAGTGGAGATAGCTTGGACCATGCTAGTCACTGAGGGAAAGGCATTGGGGGCTGGTAAGTGCGGGCGGGAGGTGGAGGACTAAGCTCCCTAGCAGAACTCAGATTCTCTTCTCTCTTCTTCCCCTCTGTTCCTGCAGAATCAGGAACTGAAACTACTTCCTGGAGAACCATCATCGGTCTCTCCTCTAAGCCCTCTCCTATCGTGGAGATAGCATAATCTAGGGCTGGCCTGGCAGATGCCCCTGAGGCTGAGATAGGTGGCTCACCTGTTGGGCAATCTGGGCAATCTTAGTGTCCATCGTCTTCTGATGGGCGACCGTATTATCGACTCTAGAGGTCAGCACGTTGATTGACTCACTATGAGTCTCATTGGCCTTGGTTTGGGTCGCTAAAAAGCACTTTATGAGACTCTCCAGGTGGGACGTAGCCTCAGGTGGTGGATTGTTGGGAGCTCTATTGTGGAAACCAGGTGGCTGGATAGAACTCTGGCGGTGAGAGTTGGGATTTTTATAAAGAGTGTTCGGGTGACTCTTCTAACCCTGGCTATAGGTGGTGGGTTGTAATTGTGGAAAGTGTTAATGTGTTCAATGCTAGGGGGAGCATTGTAACACTCAACAGAGGTATGTCCATGTACACCACAGGCCTCACAGTATGCATAGGCCCCCATTGATGGCCCCGTAGAAGTGACTAATGGGGTTGCCACTTTATCCAGTCACTAAGCGAGGGCATCCACCCTACTGACTAGGAGCGTCACAGCGTCCACCTCATGTCTGCCACCGTCCCTCTTAGGGGCGGCCCTCTTACTTAACCAGTGATAGTTGTTGGAAGCCATCTCTTCTAACAACGCCTTCACCGCTTCGATTGACTTACCCATTAGAGCACCCCCTGCTGCGGCATTAACTGAGATCTTCACTGACCACTCCAACCCATTGTAGAAGGTTTGGATTAGGAACCTATCGGGAACTTCGTGGTGGGGTCACTGTCGCTGGAGGTCTTTAAACCTCTCTCAGGTCTCATAAAGGGACTCCCAATCCTGCTGGGCGAAGGATGTGATATTCGTCCTTAGCCTGGCAGTCTTGCCATGTGGGAAGTACTTGCTGAGGAACGCCTTGGATCGGACCTCCCAGGTGGTGAACGAGTTAAGCTCCTCGTTCGACAGCCATTCGCTGGTTCTATCCTTCAGAGAGAAAGGAAAGAGCCGCAGGTGGATCGCGTCGGTGGACATCCCATTGAGTTTGATAGTGCCATACCTCGCAAGGACTTTGAGAAGGTATACGTTAGGGTTGTCCGAAGGGTGCCCGCCAAATTGATCTCGCTCCATAAACATCACCAAGGCGGGACTAAGCTCGAAATTGTTATCCTCGATCGCGAGGCTAACGATAGAGGAGGTTATGCTCGATGCTTGTGGCAGGGCATAGTCTCGCAGCACTCTCGGGCCTTGCTCAGCCATCACAAATTCCGCCCTCTTCCTTCTTCTTGCTTCTCCGCCTCACCGTCATGTGCTTGCTTCAATTTCAGGGTCGAGTGGGACAAGGTTTTGAATCCCTTGGCTCCTCCTATGCATACAAAGCAAACACTACCCCGACATAAATAGTTTCAAGCAAGAATAAGGAAGAACAAGAAGGTGCAAAAAGAAAAAGAAAAGCCTAGTCTAGAGTACTCAAATTGGTTCTAAAATTGAAAGGCACAAGTTCCCCAGCAACGGTGCCAAAGACTTGTTAAGTCTTAAATAGTACCGCAAGTGCACGGCGTAACTGTAGCTAGCAACCGGCAAGTACGAGTCGAATCTGCAGGGAACTTTGCTTTCAACTACTAGAACTAGATTATTCTACCTAAGCAAGGCAATCACAATTGGATTTTTATAGCTTAACTAAGGGAAACAATAACAACTAAAAGATGGAATAAACAGCAGAAGAGTAAACACCTAGGTTGGAATTAACAGCACGATTATACTAGTGAATCAATTATTAGCCCTACCAAACATTCCCAAGCATGCATCACGAATGGATAGATTGTCAATTAAGTCCATCTCCTCCCTCTCTCAAGGGTCGAAGACTAATCCTAGAAGTATAGTTGCCCATTCTCATGGGACTAAAAGTTGAAGGATTACAAGATCTACAATCTCAAATCCCAATTAGGATCTTAATTATTTTCATATTAAAACCCTAATCGTCTACTAAGTCGCACTAGGTAAAGGTTTCGTCTCTCAACGCTCCCCTAAACCCTAATAAGGAGGATGAATGCTCTTTCGAGCATTTCATCGAGCATGTGGCGTGCATAGCAGAATTTGCAATTACAAAACAAAGGGAAAGTAGGGATTGGGCCAATTCATGATTCAACCATACATATTCGGCATTAATCCCAACCTAAGTTGATGGATTTAGCCTATAATAATGTTTAGAACAATAATCCAATAACTCAATTCAACAACCATGGCATCCAAACTTTAGAATAATTAAGACCAAGAGGAGAGGGAATTAAGATGAAGAACCTTGAATTAATCACATGAATTAACGGTAGAACAAACTTCAATCCAATAGCGAATTCAAAAGTGTCAAAATAAAACTCTCTAATAAAACCTAAAAATCGCCTAAAACTGTCTAGGAAAAGAAAACTAAATGAGACCTAAAATAACCTTGAAAGAAAATTTAAGTCGCAACGCAGAACAGGGGTGGCACGGTCGTACCCCGTGGCACGGTGGGACCGTGCCAATAATCTGGCAAAAACCGGCCAAAACCGACAAAGCGACACCGGCGTGCTACTTGGCACGGTTGTGCCACTTGGTTGACCAGCCGGCTTTGTCGGTTTTCTGTGGCCTAGCTGTGCTACCCATGTTTGATTCCTCAGGACTTCCGTGCGACGTTGGGTGGCCTCTTTCGCGGCTTTAAACTCGCCTCCCTAGCACTTCTTTCTGCTAAATGTCGTCCATCTTTCCGTTTCTTCGACAAAGTCCTGAAAATACTGAAAGATGCTATATGAGTAAAATATACGCTAAAGGAGGTTAATTCGACCCTTCCCTTAGTAAGATTGAATGTGAAAACACTGAGAGAAGGGGTCAATTAGGGGCTGAAATTGGGACAAAATAGAGGTTCATCAGGGATTTCCATTCTTTCACTTAAAAGACAGCCTTGTGTACTTCTTGTTCTGTGAAAGGTTACGAAAGCCAACTAATGTTATTCGGTGAAAGGCGTTTACGATACTTTGAGGTAACGTAAGTCATTTATCATTGTCTGTCCGAATCAATCGGTGCTTGAGCTGAGAAAAATAATTCTTAGAAGTACTAGATTGCATGGGTAGTTATCTTGGTTTGGTCCATGATCCATTTGCCTTCACTGGTCTTGCATCCTCTAATACGAATGAGTGTAGTCCTTTCTTTTACATAGCCAAAGAAAAATTTTGTCATATTGGGTTTATTTCAATGTTTCTAGTAAATAGCTATGTCTTGAATAGCTCGATGAATCTGCTGAGTTAAGTGATAGTAATTTGCTATGGAATCCTTGTCTAGATCATCACGAATAAGAGACTGCAAATGAGCCTGCTCAGTTTAGCTCGCATACTGTTTTAAACATGAATAACCCTTATATAGGATTTTGCCACACTACTTGAATACTATCCTTGACTTCATTTCAGAATAAGCACCAAGCTTCCAATCTATAAGGTTTGCACTTCAACATTTGACGTTCTTGAATTATTAACATGATGGGACCATGATATGAGCAAATAATAGGGAAATTGATCACATATGAATCATTAAATGTATTTTTCCAAGCAGGATTACAACAGGCACGATCCAATCTTTCAAATATGAAATCTCAATAGAATTGTCCGTTGCTCCACATAAAGTAAGAACCAGTGAATAGTAAATCCATAAGCCCCATTTCCATTTTCCATTTAGGTAGTGTTTAGTTGGAAGAAAAATGATTTTGCTAGAAAATCATTTTCTAGGGAAAACGTTTTTCCAAAGAAAATTAATTTTCATGTCACAAAAAATTGTTTGGTACAAGATAAATCATTTTCGATAAAAAAGAGGAAAACGATAACTGAATTGTTTAAATAGCGAAAAATATTGACTAGATAGCCATAGTTGATATAAATGTTGACCAAATGAAGGAATTTTGAACTTCAAATTCATATTTGAGTTTTTTTTAATACTTCTTCTCGAATAATGAAGTTTCGATTTAAAACATTGAAATTATTTTAGCGACAAAAAACATCAATTGACTTGTTTAAGTGGCGAAAAATGTCGAATTAATTGTCGTTGCGGAGAAAAATGTTAGCCAAATAAAGAAATGTCATGCTTAAAATCTGGATTTGAGCCTATTTTAATCTTTCCTATCCAATGATCAAGTTTCGACCCAAAATATTGAAATTATTTTAGTGGTGAAAAATATTGACTGTACCATTTAAGGGGTGCAAATTGTCAATTGAATTGTCGTAGAAAAAAATGTTGACTGAATGAAAGAATATCAAGCTCAAAATCTGAATTTAAGTTTATTTTAATATTTTTCATCTGATGAGCAAGTGTCAAATCCAAATCGTTGAAATTATTTTAGTGGTGAGTCAACTGAATTGCTTTAGTGGCAAAATATGTCGATTAAATAGACGTTCTAGAGATAAATGTCGATCAAATGACAGAAATTTGAACTGAAAATTTAGATTTGAGTTTATTTTTAATGTTTTCCATCGGATAGTCGAGTTTCGATCCAAACTGTTGAAGAAAGAAAATTACATTCCTATCTTCTTAAAAAGGAAATCATTTTCCTCCATTAGGGGGAAGATCATTTTCCTTGAAAAATAGTTTTCCATCATTTATCATGCCAAACAACAAAAAATTAGAAAATTATTTTTTGTGAAAATTATTTTCCTTTCAACGAAACACAACCTTAGTAAAAACATCCTATCCCTATATGTTTTCACTGCCACCGAGTTTTCCAAACGGTATTTAATTTGGTTAAAATCCCCTATAAGCAAGGTTGGTAATTTAAATTTTATTCAAAAGGGCCCGCAGTCCTTCCCAAACAATGGGTCGGTCTTGCACTTGAGGAGCACCATACACACAGCATACATCCTAACTTTTATTCTGCATATCCCTTATATTACACCACTTATAGTTTTTACAGTGATATAGCACATCTAAATATATTTGTGACTTCCAAAGTATTCATATACCACCTGCACAACCATCAACGCGAACTCCTATAGTATTAGGATAGCTCAAAATATGGAGCCTATAAGACGCCTTCTCCATGTCCGACTTACTTTCAAACAAGCAAAAAATGTCAGCATAATATAGGAGGACCATATTAACCAAAAAGGGAATTGTAGTGTCGCCGGTATTATTCCCTAATCCCCTATAGTTCCAAGTACATATCTTCATGGCTCCATCAGAGGCTAATTAGGGCAGCCTCTGACACCCCTTTGTTATCTTCAGCCTAAGTCTTCCATCTCTTGTTTTCTTTCACTTCCAGTATGGGTCTCTTTCTCGTGACCTTCACCTTCCTTAGTTGCTAATGCTTGACCTGATAATACCATCATCACAACATGTGGGCTACCTTTAATCTCTAATTGATCGTCAATGTCAACCCATGATTACGGATCCGCACTCATGGGCACATTCTTTGCTCATTTGACTTGAAAGCTAGCACTTGAGATAACTGTTCATGTCCTTCTGCTGCTAGTATCATGCCTTCTAAGTTAAGATCTTTCAATCTGTTCCGGGACTTTCTACTTCTCAAGGATGAGGTGAAGTGAGAACGTGCTTATGTGATTATCGGGGTTGCGCGTCCAACAATCCACTCTGCAAGCATCAAACCTGTAAAAAGCACCACCCCGGATTGGGATCTAGGGAATGTCTCTCCGATAGTCAAGTCAGTGTGCGATCCTAAAAAACAGATAATAAAGAAAAAGTAGCAGAGGAAAAATCAGATCGTTTTCAAATGATGTGATGTCTGTTTGGTAAAGGTGATAGGTAATCAATGACTCTTCTGAAAAATCCAATCCCCTTTTTCGAGGTGGGNNGGTGGGTATTTATAGCCCTTGTAGCCAGGGGTAAAGTCATGATTTTGTATAAAGCGTTGCCGTAATCGGCCCATAGAGGTCATAAATGACCATTAAGCCTCAGGCCAAGGATGTGGTAATGGGGCCTTCATTGGTGTCCTAGGTTTGGTTGAATCATTTAGCCCCTCACATTTTATCTACACACCCAGCCAATCAGGGCGGTAAGTAAAATAAGGAATAAGTACTAGTGGGAATTGCTACCTGCAGGTTTGAAGTAAGTTTACAGTTGCGAACTCCTATTATTCGTGGACATCTGGCCTTAGAATTAATGTTGGAACGTTTCCCAATGCGCTACCTCTCCGAAGGACATGGTAAGGCTCCATCCCGTATGTATAAAAGGGGGTTGGTAGCGAGATTTTAGAGGCATTGTTATTTGGCTATCACCTTCGCTTGCTAAAATTCCACAACCATAGTTTTCCCTTATTATCTCAACACTGAGGAAATGGCCCTTCAT
Source organism: Lophocereus schottii (assembly GCA_002740545.1). Classification (NCBI taxonomy): domain Eukaryota; kingdom Viridiplantae; phylum Streptophyta; class Magnoliopsida; order Caryophyllales; family Cactaceae; genus Lophocereus; species Lophocereus schottii. Next base: position 14,567 of record NCQV01070477.1, read on the forward strand.
GTATGGGAGACCTTCAAATGATGCTTAAGATGCACGACCTCTCTCCTCAGGCACTTCTTGAGAATTACCATGACTTGTGTCCAGGCTTCATCTATGTCAAGCTGAGGAAGCCGCCCGTGACTTCCCGATTCATGAACATGTTCAAGCCACCTTCTTTACCATGGTGACCAATGATGCCCTGGAGTTAGGCGTTTTGTAGAGATGCAAGGTTATAGACCTAAAGTCTACGATGGTTCATCTTTGAAGCCTTGTTGCAGCTTAACAAGATCGACATCTTAAAGGCGCGTTATTGTGTCTTTGGGAGTGGTGTCGGGCCTACAAATGGCTAGGAGGAAAGCATTAGATCTAACGGTGCTCTTGTGTTCTCGCTAGAGTTGTGCCTCATGATCATTGCATGTTGTGAACGGTCAAAGGCCGTATCATAAGACCCGAAGCCCCTTGGGAGTCGAATGCATAGCGAGTAGTCAAAGGTCGTGCTATAAGACCCTTAGCCCCTTACAGGACTAAAGGCATAGCGAACAGCCATGGGTCGTGCCTTGAGCAACCGATCGAGAGCCATGCTTCGAGTCTCTCAGCCCCTTAGGGCTAAAGGCTTAGCGACCAATCATGGGTCATGCTTTGAGACCTCTAGCCCCTTAGGGGCTAAAGATGTAGCGACCGGCCATAGGTCGTGCTATGTGAACCTCTACCCTTTGGGACTAAAGGTGTAGTGAACGAGCATTAGTCATGCTTGAAGAACTTTAAGACCTTTAGCCCCTTGAAGCTAAAGGCGTAGCGGATGGCCTAGGCCCGTGTCGGAGTATAACTCCAGATCTCTATCATCGTGGTGAGTCCAACTGCGATGTCCTCGTGGCCTAATCCCTTTGGTGCTCCTTTTGCTCCCCTCTCTCTCTCTCTCTCTCTGTCTCTCTCTCTAACCACGTGCCATAGCTTGGTTGGCGTTCCAGTTTCTCCCTAGCTCGAGTGGCATACCGGTTTACCTCCCTCCGCTCTCTGTATAAGGGGGATGGGGCTCCTATGGAAACTATAACAATTCACTTCTTTGCAATCCTTACAAAGAGAAGTAAATTTGCTAGAGAGAGAAGGCCTGCCCCCTTTCTTAAGTTTCTTTCTTCCCTTCAAATTTACTGTTGCATCTTTAACCCTCCTCCCTTCGTATCTTCAAACAAGCTACTTTAATCTTCAACTTCGACCTTCAAACCCCTACAGATACACACTTCTGTGCACTTCCTTTGAGCTTATCTTTATAATATTAAATAAGTTATGTCATCATCATGTTCTTCCAGTGGGACTGTCCCAGAGGGAACGACCGATGGTCGTCATCCCCAATTTCCTAACCTCCTGGCCAATATTACTGGCTAGGTGGTGGCTTTTCCCCCCAAAGACTCAATTTAGGGAGCCTAAACAAATTCCTATGTTGTGCCTATTTATGAGCCCATACCTCACTCTTGGTCGAGTTGCAAGTATTCTTCCACTCCTAGTATTCTTAGTATTGAAGAGGAAGTTGTCTATCCATGGGATATTTACAAAACTATCTCCCATATGTTTGATGTTTAGAATGCAAACTGGCTAAAAATAAGACCACCACAAGATTTAAGAACGTTCCTGAGCTAATGGTCAAGGGAATGTCAACGGCTAATTCTCACTTTGCTTTCGACCCTTTCAAACGGAGCACGGAAGTTTGCTACACTAACTCCAGCCCTCCGAACAGAGGGGCGAAGCTCGCTCTTCGAGCTCCCACTCTTCGATTTCTACGCTTAAGAGGGGCCAACCCCATAAGGGACTATCCCAGGAAGTCGTTGCGAAAGGTACACGTTTCCCTGGGGCACCCGAGCGCTTAGATCCCAGTGATGAGCCTAGCTCGCACTTCCCTAACCCAAAGATATTATTATCTCTAAAGAGACTAGTGCCAGAGGAAAAAGTATCTCCTCCCTGCTGGCTACAAGTTTGTGATCCCCAACCCCAATACCATGATTAACAGGCCGCCCCAGGGGTGTATAGCAATCTACCGGGCACCCCTTACCTACGGCCTTAGGTTCCCCTTGCACAAGGTGATCGTGGAAGTCCTAAACAAGCATGAGTTGGCACCTGCATAGATAGTGTCCACATCCTGGCACAATATCTATTTCTTCATTGCCACATGTGAGTTATGCAGGTTAACTTACACCAGCCGGGCATTTGAGTTGGCGCACGCAATACAGAAGGCGCTAAAGGAGGTCGAGGAAACTGGTTGGTATAGTTTTAACAACCGAAAGTGGTTCATAATGGCCATCAAGAAGAAGTCCAAGCTTAAGAATTAGAAGGATGACTTCCTCTTTGTGCACAGGATGGATTGGAATAATGAAAGGCCGGTCTGAAATCCCTTCGGGGAGGCAACCACAGAGGACAGGGCTACTACTTGGTACTTTCAATACTATGTCTGAGAGGATGACCGACCAAATACGCTCGCTACTTTCATGTCACACATAATTGACCCAATGAAGAAGCCTCAGTGTAGGAAGGTTAAGTTAAGAAATAGGAAGCCCCTCAACTGGCTTCCAAAACTATCCTACTTCAAAAATGACTTCTTCCTTATATTCGCTGGTCTCCTTATTCTTGAAAAATATTCTAATACCGCTTCACGTTTTCCCTTGTGGCTTTTTTCCTTATGGTTTTGACCTGACTTTGTTTTCCTCTATGCAGAACAAGCATACAATGCTCTCCTGTTATGAGAGCAGGGATGCCACCCCTGCGGAAACACGGCGGCTGAAGACCGGTGCCGTCCCGTCGAGCTGTAGGTTGGCATGGTTGGTGTTACCTCTGAAATTCTTTGAATGTACAATCGTGGTGTTCAGATACTTACTCGCATGCATTGACAGCTGCCCAAGGTCTTGTTTCGATCGGGGAAGCCACCTACCGTGGCATACTTCCCAGCAACGTAAGGAATTTCGGCCGGATGCGGCAGAGGCTGGGGGATCTCCATCGAGAGAGGTGTCCGGAAGGTCAGCTCATCAGGGGGGATCTAGCGATAACAGGAGGTTGTCACCTCTGATAAACTCTAAGGGTAGCCTCCCTTAGGCCCTACGGTGGGTTGCAATTGCCTCTCCTCAGCCGTTCACAGGGGTTGTGAACTTTCTGGAAGCTAACTCCTTG
>NCQV01070484.1:0-20249 GCA_002740545.1 Lophocereus schottii
CAACAGTGGTGGAATCACCTTGAATGAACTCAATACTCTTAACACACTTTGGCATATACTTGGCAAAATTATGGTTGTCGATAGCGAGAGCTTGGAACAACCGACTTGGGGCGAGGGGGCTAGTAATATCACCCACGGTGTATGAGTGGACACCCATGATTCAGTATTTCCTAAAAGATCAAGGAGGGTATAATGCTGAACAAAAAGGCTAGTTCCCTTAGTAGTGGATGATGAGAGTTGTGGGATGGGATAATGTCGAGCATTCTGCTTGTTATTTATAGCAGCGGAGGAAGCATTTTGGTGAAGAGGAGGGAATATATATATTTTTTTCTTTTGTTTATTCTTAATATGTTCTAAGTTTCTTTTTGCGTTGGATGCTAGGCCCAGCAGCTCTTGTTGAATTTGTGCTCAACGAATGTGGAATTCTAGATAGTCAATATATCTTTATGAGTGTTTAGTGCAGCCAACGATTATGGCAATTGTTGGCATTTCGCAGGGATAGATTCCAATAAAGCTAAGGATGGAAAAGATCAGTCAACATAAGCGCGCGACATGGCTGCTTCATTTATGTCGTTGGATCATATTTTTCTACTTGTCATTGTATACAAATGGAGTCCATAACTAAGGTAGAGGCTTTTTGGTTTTTTTAAGCTTTCTATGTCAATAATCTAATTTTTGAGATTTTAGATGCCGATAATCCAAGTTTTAGAAATAGCTACCATATGTCCTATTTAACACACACACACACACACACATATATATATATATATATATTATACAAAATTAAAAGGGGCTCTTTTTATGGAAAATATAATGGGTTTAATTAGATATGAATTTACTAAGAAAGTTAGTAACTTACAAATACAAGTATACAACCCATCCTGACCCTATATCATATGCGTCTTGCAATTGAGGCAATGCGATGACAAAATTAGTAAAGCAACCTAACGCAAATCATGAGTCAATGGTAACAATTGTAAGGGCCAATTCCAAGGCATACCTTGAAAAATGACCAAAAAAAATGATGAAAACAATAAAATTTTTATTTCGACTCGGGCGTTAGTTCATAACTTCACGTTTATCATATTTGGAGTTGGTAAATAGAAACAGATTGGTTCACGTCGGCATTTTCAATAACCGAATCAATATTGTTTTGTAGCTCGTTAAATGATCAAACATCAAAATTTAAAGATTTGTCTCTGCGAGATTAACAACTTGATCTGCATGTGCCTAATGAGTCAAAACTCAAAAGCAATGACAATATATGAGTATATGTCAATTAGCATTGCATTTATGTGATGGTGACTATTCGTATCGAAACTCAAGACTTATAATTTAATTGTTCAAAATTCAAATGAGTCACATTATTATGAGATCATATACAAACATACATTCTTAGATATGATTATATAGAATTAAATATGTTATGAATATGATTTAGAATTGTAGATCATTAGTGTGGTATTTTTGACAGTAGTTATATAATGATATTATAATCATAGCATGCATTGCACTAAGTCATTAAGTGAATCAAATAGTGAAATAGGATTACTAGATCCTAATAAGTTTTGTAATTTGTTAATTGTGCTTTTCTTTTCTTAGTTCCCATTTTAACCAAATATTTTTTTCTATTATATTTTTACTATATATCTATCAAATTAAAAATTTAAAACTATTAACTATTTATTTTTTCCTCTTATGTTTTTAGTTGATTTTATTTGAAAAAATTCCATCTTAAGTATTTTTCTTTTCCCACCTAAACTCAATCAATTGAGTCTGAAATTTAGAATTCCCCCCAAAAGTCTAAGGCCCAAAAAAAAAGAAAGTCACTACTGGTAATTTAAGAATTTTTTTATTTTAGGAAGCAAAACCTAAAAGTGAACTTAAAACTGAAAACCCTTCACGACAAATTGAACAGTTGAGACCATAATAATTGCTTTGCTTAAGCCTCTCATCTCTCGCCACCTAAAGCCCTAACCATCCCTCAGTCAGTCTCCTACTCGTAAGTCGCTGCCTATTGCCTGACCCTCCCTCAGTCTCCTACTTGTTAGTTGTAATAACCTGACCCTAACCCATATTTATTTATTTAGTTAATTATATTTTTTCATTTAATTAATCATGTTTATTCATTTAATCACTCATGATTATTTGTTAATCCAAATCATGTTTATAAATTCAATTACACTTAATTTATGTATTTACTAAATTACCTTATGTCATTTAAATTTTTCGCTTTAATTTATCGTATTTATTCATTTCGATTGGGGGATATTTCATTTGGGCCCCATTTTGCAATTTAAGTTTCATTAATTGTTAATTTAAGAATATCAGGTGAATAGTAGGCCTCGATAATTGTGGTTTAAGAAATTATAATAATAATAATAATAATAATAATTATTATTATTATTATTAATAATAATATTATTATTATTATAACCTCGCAAAAATTTAATTTCGATTTAAGAAAATTCAATCGCATACAGTTTACTTCCCTTCCCGGGCCCAAACCGTATAAGCCAATCATATCCCAAGAAACTTGCATTGTTAACCATGATTTAAATCTAACCTTAAACTTAACCATGATTAGTCAAAAAGTTCCTTTATGGGAGGTTAAATACTAACCAAGTTATGTTGATTCATTTCTAATGAAGTAAAACCCACACACACTCATCTTCTCTCCTCCTTCTCTCTTTATTCAGCCACCCCTTCCCCCTCTTAGCTGCTGCTGCTTTCTGCTGGTTTTCGGCTAGCCTGCCACTGCCCTTTGGCTGCCTCCAACCACCCTAACATCGTAGGACCACTAGCCACCTTCCTCAATCCTCAAAACCACAAAACATCACCCCCATCTCTCTCTCTTTAAGCTCCAAGTAAGTGATCTCAACTTGGATTCTTTTCATTTTGATTTTTATTCTTGTGATTTGGGTTTTGATCATGTTCTTTAGATGAAAACAAGAGTTATTTTGATGGCTTTAATTGTGTATTGAGCGTGAAGCATGCTAAGTTTTAGGGGTTTGCCATGATCATGTTAGCTTAAGTCAAGTGATGGATTTGGATTGTTTTGTATATGATTTTGCAATCTTTAGTTTTATTGATGATTATGATGGTGTTTGTGGTGATTTGGAATGAGTTGAAGGTGAGTTCAAGTTGGCCATAAAGTAGGGTTCTAAGAATATTGCAAGGCTTAGCTCTCCTCTAATGGCAAGCGTGTTATTTGTGTATATTTGATTGAGAAATGAATCTTTGATGTATACGATTATGAAGTGAAATTGAGTATTATGGCTTACTATCATGATGGGAAGGACAAAGCTTTGTTAAATGATTTTAAAGAGTGATTTTAGATGAGGATTTACGTGAAAAGAAAGGAGAAAGCAGTGAAAGTGTGGCCGTAAACTGACAGAAAATAAGGGACACTTTACCAATAAACGGGTAATGATCGGCCCAGCTAAAACTTATATTTTTGGTCGATAGATAGACTAGTGAGTTAGCTTTTAAATACCTTTTGAATCGCCTTAATCCGAGTTCTGTGGAAAAAGTTACGGCTATTTTGCTAAAACAGTGCAGGTTCGACCAAAATAACACACTTGTGTTCTACCCTATTTTAGGAATCCTACTGTGGGAATCATATTTTGTATGGTAAATAAAAGTTTTTTAGGACTTCTTAATCTTTCCATATTGCGGTTGTAGGTCTCCATTTGAGGTCAAGGGTGAAAGTTATCAATTTTTGAAGTGAACCAACCTACTTCGGTGCAAATTGGGCTGCTATTGCAATTTCTATGCGGCGTATACTTGAAGGAAAATTCTGAAAATTATGCTGTAGATTTCCACATTATTTTCAAATTTCCTATAAGATTGCATGAACTTTGGTTGATTATTTTAAGTGTGGTAATTTTTTGAAGCATTTTGAGTAATTGTGTAAACAACAATAATAAAGATTGAGTGAGATTGATCATGCACTCATTTTGTATATTTTGGGCCAAGTAAGGTCATTTAAGGGGGCAAACAAATGTTTGTGGGGTTTAATAGGCATTTAGCTCAATTATAGAGAGAAAGGAAGAAAAGTATGCATTGTGGGAGTATATTTATGAGTTATGAACTTTACAAAGAAAAATACCAAGTTTAATCAGTTTAATAGCTCTTATGGTTTTCAATGACTCATTTGGGATGGAAAACTACATTTATTGGGCTTTTGAAGGAAATATATGAAGTGGAGAGAGTAATGATTCAGAAAACAGTATTTGTCGGATCAAGTTAGTGCTATATATGCCATTTTGAACCAAGATACATCTCTCTTGGCCTTAAATCCGTCTTATCAATTCATTTCAGAGCTATCAGAAAAAAAAATCAATCTTTCAGTATAACCATCATGAAGGCCTATTGCCAAGAATTATTTACTCTTATTGTCAATCCATTTATAATCGTCAAGCCCTTTTCCTTTTTAATCTCATATATCTTATTGTAGTTTATTTTACTTTCATTAAAATTTATATTAGATTAATTGATTTCAATTATCCAATTTTGGGGTTATCTTAGCATAACCTATCTTGCAAGTTATGTGAGTTACTGAATTTCTGTTAAAGTTACAAGTTATGTGAGTATCATTTACTGACTACACATATCTACAATTACATTTGTGAAACAAAGTCGAGGCCTAATTTATTGTCCCCCATTATGCATAAGTTTTATCAATTCGGAACATATTTATCAAGTCCAAATCCATTTCAAAGACTCAAGGTACGTTCATTGACTGTATGGTTAAGATTCAACATCATTTTATCAAGTTATAATATCATTTGGTAAGTATACCAGTGAATAAGTTTAATCAAAGATTTACCACATAATTAGTGAACCTGTCAGTGGTAGGGCGATGGCTCTTCAATCAGTGATACATCGCAATGTTAGGCTAGGGTTCCCGATCAACATGGCAGGTGTGCACCTATCAATGGATCGTCATACCCATTAAGAGGTTCACTTACAGATAATAATGAGTACTTCAGTTTTATGTTACTTATATTTCCATTACTATTGCGAACTAATTAAATTGCAATGGCAGGTACCCATCAACAGTGTTTCTACGCTCATTTTACAATGTTGGAATGCATGTACTGAGTTTTAGCTCATATTTTGGAATTGTTTTCATGTTTTCTATTTTAGATGATGAAGTATCACATGTTTCTCCATTTATCTAGCCCTTTTGGAAGTGATCAGATGCTCACAGTAGATTCAGCATAGCATGAATGTTGGGATCAACCTCAAGGTCAAGTTAGGTCCATATTCAATGTACTTGTATAGTATGGAGTGCTAGTTAGCACATGGTACGATTAAGTTGATTGTACTGAAGCTGAACTATTATGGACTTTAGACTTGGAGTATTTTAGTTTAATAGATATTGTGATGGTGAACTTGAGTTGCAGGATTGAAGGGTTTTAGTGGTACTTGTCCTTATTAAGATGACGGTAGCGCCTTCCATCGTTAAGTCTTCTGTTGCGGTTATCTATGAATCAAGTAATTGGCAATTTGTGAGCATTACATCAGTAGCTGCCTAACCCTCCCTCAGTCTCTTACTCGTCGGTTGCTACCTAACTAAAATATGTCAACAATATTATATTTTACCTTCTGGTTAAAGACTTTAATGACAGTATGCAGTGCGTTTAATAGTTAGATTATAACTTGCTTGTTTATTAAAACTTGCGCTAAATTGCTATAAGAGCTTTTCTTCTAGGCCTTAACAATGAAATTTAGGAAACTAGGAATAGTTTTGGGTTGATAGGTTATGAGTATACTTCGGTTTGGGTTATATTCTTGTCGGGTATACTCAGGTCCAGGGTTTATTCGGGTAAAATTGAGTCGGACAAAAATTGGATCGGTTTTAAGTTAGGTACGGCTCAGTTCGGGGTTGGGTTATCCATGTTCGATTCACTTCGGGTCGAGTCACTATGGATCGGATTTGAATTGGACCGGGTCATTGTTGTTGTGGGTCATTTCAGTTCATGCCAGAATTCAGGTTTCGTTTAGTTATGGATCGGGTTACTTCAGGTGTTCGGGTCTGGATTGGTTCATCGCATTTCGGGTGTCGGTTTGGGTATGGATCCGAGTCGTTTGGCTCGGGTTTAAGATGCCGGGTCAGTTTAGCGAGGTCTACTATAATTCATCATCCTAAGAGATATAAAAGTAGAGAAACGGTAATAAATTATGAAAATACAGAAACTTTGCAACACAAGTTAAGATATTTATTTAATGGAATAACTTGCAAACAAAATGGAATGAATGGAATAGTTAGATTCACTGAACACTTTGTTTTGAGATAACACTAATATAAACAACTGATACTAATAACCAACTCAAATAGCTAATCGTTTACCAAACTACTCCAAAGTCAATTTTTAACTGCTTTTATTTTCTCCTCATTCACATGATGCCCTGGCTTGTCAAGTTGAGCTAGTAATTGGTCTCAAATTCAAGCTAAAATAAATGTACACCAATCAAGGAGATAAGGACAACATCAATCTATTCTTCTAAAAAGACCCAAATCTAAACACACGCTGTTTGGATTTAGATGGATAGGGGGAAGAAAGGGGAAGGTAGTGGAGGGGAAGGGAGGGAAAGAGAGGACTTATATTCATCTTGCTTTGGTTTGTTATAAGAGGGGATAGAGGGGCAAGAAGTATTTGTTTCCCATCCTTTCCCCTTCGTTTTGAGGGTGAACAAAAATTGAGAAAATGGGGGTGAATGAAGGTGAAATGTGTCTTTTCATTCCCATTCCTTTCCCCTAGTTTAATATTCTTAAATAAGGCTATTGAGAGTTAATTAACGTAACTGTTGTGCGCTAATTTGTCATATTTTACATGCCTCTGTCACCTAATTTTAGCTCGTATAATAACATAATCTTTGAGATTTTTACTTGTTTTGTTTACTTTTATAGGTAATAAGTTCAACCGAACAAGTGCTGCGTAAAGGAGCAAAAGAGGAACGAAAGAAGAAAAAAAGCAACAAGGCGACGAGTAGCCGAGGGGAGGCATGGCAGCCTTGCCCACCCAGGCAGTCACGGCTAAGGGCAGGTGACAATCGTCGCCCCCCCCCCAACCTGCCACTTTTCTTTCTCGGCCCGCTGCAATTCCTATTTACAGCCCTTCTTCGGGACTTTTATGGGTGTTTCTTTGGTGATTTTTAGGCTAATTTAGCTTCAAAAACCTCATTAAGAGGAAATAAAGTTAGTATATGAGGATTAATTCGGTTGTTTTTGGCATTCAAGCATTATAGATTCAAATTCATCTAAGCAATCCATAAGTTTTCTCCTTCCTCTCTCTCTTCTCATTTCATGTTTGTTCTTATTTCCTCTTGTTTAATCTTATTAGTTTAGATTATATTTAGCTTAATGTTTAGTTTTTATTATGTTTTTGTGTTCATTAGTTGTCTTAATCCATGATAGACTAGATTAATTTATCTGGTTCATGCTTGTAGAGTTAATTGCTAGCTTAGGTTTTATTTAGGCCTTTTTGTATTTTGTTGATGATTAGCGGTTATTTTTGTTGGTTTTGATTGTGATTAGCCTTTGATGGATAATTAGTCTTGTATTAGGTCTAACCATACCCAATTTGTGCTTTGAACTTGGAGTTTTCTCTCATGCCTGCCAAGTGATCGATGAAATACTTGGGAGAGCTTTTATCTATATTTTTAGGCGATTGTTTTATGCCAAGAGGTGATGTCAATAAGCTAGTGTGGGAAAGGGGATGGCTAGGATTTGGGCATGAAAATAGTCCCGATCCTACCGAGGCCCGAGGGTTGCTAATTTGGTGGCTTAATTTGGCTAACCCCATGAAAATAGGCAGTTACACTAATTAGGCTAGCTCATGACCTTTAAGAGAGGGCTTGGATGGTTTTCAATGGTGCAACCGACCATCTCTAATTTTCTGAATAGCTTGAGTAGGTTAGGACTCGCCTTGATTAGTTAGTCCGTCAATTAGTCAAATCATGACTCCAAGCCTCTTTTCTTGCATGTATTAGCTTAATTTAGCTTGTCTTTCTTTCCTTCTCACATTGCCTATCTTGAAACACTTGAGCGAATCCCGGTACTTGAAACCCGACTTCTTGTGGACGACTGATAAACCTCGATTTTGACTGATTTTTGATCCTAATTTGCCCTTTTTTCTCCACAATCTCTTGACTAATCTTAGCAGGAAGAGGGTGAATATGCTTTCATTAGCTCATTTTGTGCTTATGAGTGGTATCTCTCAATTTTCAGGTATCTTACCGAAAAATGTGAGAGTTTTACCAATTTTACCGAAAAGGGGGGCTTTAGGAGTGGAATTCCAACAAGAATGAAGGTTCAATGAAGCCCTGGGGACCAAAAGAATCAGAACTAGTGGCTGGTGTAAGCGCACGATCGATTGCAGGGTGCGCACAACCGTGCCTTGAAGCTAGAAGCTGCGCACAATCGGGCGCACAACCGGGCGCTTTAACTGTGCGTGATCTCTGGGACGCATGAGTGCCCATGCATTTAGGCACGACCGTGAGTCCCCAATTTTTCTCGCGACTTAACCAGTATGACGAGGGGCGATTACTCATCTTAGTTTTAGTTTTTTAGAAAGTGAGGGGTTAGGTGATTTTTCTAGGGCTTTTTCTCCATACTTTAGCGTCAATCTGGATTGAATAAAAGGTTCAGAATTTTGTTTTGAGATCGATCAATAGACGTTTGTAATGAATCAAAGTACATTTCCCTTCCTCTTTCTTTGTGATTTTGACCCAAGTTTGTATCTTTGATCATGTTTTTGAGTTTCCTGTTTGTGATTGAGATTATTGAAATGATTAGTGGTTGAATCCCCTATCTTGGGTTGGGATTAGCCCCTATTATGTAATTTGGATTGTGAATGAATGTCTGTGCTTATGATTGAATTCTCACTTAGTGCGCCATGTATTCGATGAATTGCCTGAGAGGGTTGTATTCATGCTCTTAACTAAGGTTTAGGAGATCAACGAAAGTTGATTCCTTAATTTAGAGCCACTTTGTGAGCGATTGAATTACTTAACATGAAAATAGTTAGGATTTCAATTAGAAATTGTAGATTACCCGATTCTGCGGTTCTGTTGATTCTAGTTTCATGAAAATAGATAACTAGGATTGCTTAACCAGTCTAATGACCTTTGAGAGAGACATGTTTTAACTTGTAGCCATTCCACTTTAGCTAATTGTGCGGGTGAATTCGTATGACTTAGAGTTTGATCCAAAGACCATAATAGTGTGGCAAACCCCAACCTGAGATTTTTGCTAGAATTGAGTTAGATAATTTTCATAGTATTCATATTCATTGACCAGAATCAGTTTCTGCCTGAAGTAAGTGTTACAGTCAACATGGTGACTAAAACCAAGTTCCTTGTGGATACGACCCGTACTTGCCGTCGCTAACAATAATTGGCCCGTGCACTTGCGGTTATAATTTTAACGTAACACGTTTTTGCCGCCGTTGCCAGGGTTCTTGTTCGTTTTAGAATCAGAGGCGACCAATGCACTCTAGATTAGGCATTTCTTATTTTTCTTTCCTTTCCGTCCCTTTTGTTCTGTAGGCTTTGCTTGGGCTTGCTTACGCTTGGTATAGTTATTGGCTTTGTATACGCAGACGAAGTCAGAAGGATCAACCACTTGTTCCTTTTGATGAAGAGATCAAAGCCACTGCTCGAAAGCAAAGGGGAGCAAGGAAAAGGCAACAAGCACAAGTTGAGATAGTCGAGAGAAATCATAGGGTGCTACGGGACTATGTCCTACCGCAGGGCACCGGCCTCACCTCATCCATTGTCAATCCGGCCATCAAAGCGAACAACTTCGAGCTAGGGCCTGCTCTTATATCCTTTGTGGAGAAGGATCAGTTTCGTGGACGACCCATAGAGAACCCCCACATTCGCCTCCACAACTTCCTAGCGAAGTGTGACACAATAAAGCTCAACGGGGTCTCCGCCGATGCCATTAGACTTTGGCTCTTTCTTTTCTCATTGACAGACAGAGCTAGTGATTGGCTCCCCAATGAAGAGCCCAACTCCTTCACAACCTGGGAGGCCTTATCGACTGCATTCCTGAGCAAGTACTTTCCACCAGGCAAGACCGCTAAGTTTAGAGCGGAAATCACCTCCTTCTCTCAATGAGGCGATGAGTCACTTTATGAAGCATAGGAGAGGTTCAAGGGTCTTTAACGCCAATGCCCCCACCACGGAGTACCCGACTAGCTTCTAATCCAAACCTTCTATAATGGATTAGACTAGTCACTAAAGATGTCAGTTGACGCTGCAACTGGCGGCACACTTATGGGGAAGATGATAGAGGCTGCGAAGTCCTTGTTGGAGGAGATGGCCTCCAACAATTACCATTGGTCCAGCAAGAGGACAGCCCCGAAGAGGGCCAGTGGGATCTATGGGATCGACACTGTAGGCCTACTAGCTAGCAAGGTTGATGCCTTAGCACGACATTTCGATAGGCTTGGAATGCCTCATCTAGGGAGTTTAGTGGAAGGTCAGTCTGGTGCGATGTTTGAGATTGGGGCCCTTTGTGAGATTTATGGCATTCAAGGCCACGTTGCTTCTGAGTCTCAGTCCACTTTCCTAGGGGTTGAGCATGCCAATGCAATGCAAAACTATGGCCAACGCCTGCAAAATAATCCCTTCTCAAACACATATAACATCGGTTGGAGAAATCACCCAAATTTCTCCTACCACAACAACAATCCCATGCCACCCAATACTCCCCAACCACAACCCCTCGGTTTCTAATATAAGGCACCCTACGCCCCACCTCCATAACAACAATCACCCCAGCCAAAATCCAACCTGGAGAGTCTTATGGAGCACTTCATAGTGACCCAAACTAAGACTAATGAGGCGTTAGATGAGTCGGTCAGTCAGTTGACCGCTAAATTTGAAACTATGACCACTCACCAGAAGATGATGGAGAATCAGATAGCCCAGGTTGCGCAGCATGTGAGCCATTCGTCTAGACCCCAGGAACATCTGCCAGGTCAACCCGAGACCAATCCTAGAGGCAAGATGAATGCTATCACACTGCGGAGTGGCAGGGAGTTAGAGAGTCCTCCAATGCCTATGAGGGACGAAAGGAGAGAGACTGATGATGAGGCTGATGCTGCCAGGGAGGCCCTTATTAAGCCTTCCAGTGAGAGGGTCCATACTGAAAGGACCCAGGAGATTAGAGTAGAAGAAGTTTCACCTCCAGCGAAGCCCTATACGCCTCCAGTTCCATATCCTTAGAGGCTCGTAAGGTCTAAGGAGGTACACAAGTACGGGAAGTTCCTCAAGATGCTTAAAAAGTTCCACATCAACATCCCCTTCCTGGAAGCTATTACTAACATGCCTTCTTACGCCAAATTTCTGGAGGATTCATTATTCGACAAAGGGAAGTTGCTCGAGAATACTACCGTAGCACTCACTGTGCAGTGCAGTGTAATTATTCAGAAAAAAACTGCCTCCTAAGCTTTCCGATCCAGGAAGCTTCTCCATCCCTTGTTCAGTTAGGGATGCAACTATCAGCAGGGCACTATGCGGCCTTGGAGTTAGCGTGAGCCTTATGCCCTATTTCATATGCAAGAAGCTGCAAGTAGGGGACTTGAAACCCACTATCATCTCTCTGCAGCTAGCTGATAGGTCCATCAAATACCCTTTAGGTATTCTTGAGGATGTCCCACTACAAGTGGGAAAGTTCTTCATACCATGTGATTTCGTGGTTACGGAGATGGCGGAGGATTCTCGTGTTCCTATCGTACTTGGGTGACCTTTTCTAGCCACTGCGAGAGCAATGATAGTTGTGAAGAATGGCAGACTTTCCCTTCAAGTAGGGGATAAAAAGGTGGAGTTTAGCTTGCCACAAGTTATGGCCTCCCCTACCTCGGGCGATTCACATTATAGAGTCAACATATTGCAGAAAGCACTCAACTAGGGGGCCAAGGCCCGATATTCTATGGAGGATCCACTAGAGGCCGCGTTGATCGGTTGCTATGCAACTGACTCCTATTCAGGGGAGAAGGAGGAGTATGCCAAACTCCTCAATGAGTCTACTGCCTGCATGCCTAGGCAGTCCCGCAGAAAGATCCTTGGTGTGGAGGAGCTCGCCTCCAAGAAAGAAGAGGAGTGCTCGCCGGAGGTAGAACTATAACCTCTACCTTCCCATCTCAGATATGAATTTCCCGACTCCTCCCATCAGTTTCCCATTATCGTTAATGCTAAACTGGATGACCCCTAGTTGGAACAATTACTGAATGTGCTTCGTAACCACAGGGGTGCCATTGGGTATAGTATCGATGATATTCAAGGACTTAGTCCTTCGTTTTGCATGCACCGCATTTTTCTTGATGACAGTCATCGCCCCTCCCAACAACCTCAGCGTCATCTAAATTCTAACATGCAAGAGGTTGTTAAAAAAGAGATTATTAAACTACTTGATGTTAAGATCGTCTACCCTATCTCAGATAGTGAGTGGGTGAGTCCAGTTCAGGTAGTCCTCAAAAAAGGAGGAATGACTGTTATAAAGAATGAGCGGGATGAGCTTATTTGAACTAGGACTGCGACGGGGTGATGAATGTGTATTGATTACCGTAGACTAAATCAAGCCACCCGAAAAGATCATTTCCCCCTCCCCATCATTGACTAAATGTTGGAAAGGTTGGCACGACATTCCTTCTTCTATTATCTGGATGGTTATTCAGTTTCTTTTAGATTCCTATCCATCCTGATGACCAAGAGAAGATGACTTTCACATGCCGTATGGTACCTTCGCTTATCGAAGGATGCCATTCGGATTGTATAATGACCCTGCCATTTTTCAGCGTTGCATAACCGCCATATTCTCCGATCTTATTGAAAATATCATGGAGGTGTTTATGGATGACTTCTCTGTTTATGAAGGTTCCTTTGCCGTTTGCTTAGAAAACTTAACCAGAGTACTCCATAGATGCGAAGAAGTCAACCTAGTGCTAAATTGGGAGAAGTGTCACTTTATGGCACAGGAGGGGGTAGTACTAGGTCATGTCATTTTTACTAGGGGCATCGAGGTGGACAGAGCACAAGTTGAGGTCATTGAGTGATTGCCCCCTCCTATTTCAGTAAAAGGGGTGAGAAGTTTCCTTGGTCATGTAGAGTTTTATCACCGCTTTATCAAGGATTTCTCTAAGATTGCTAAACTTCTAACTTAGCTGCTCGACAAGGATGCCCCGTTTATCTTTACTGATGAATGTCATGAAGCTTTTTGCAGGATCAAACGGGCACTAATTTCTGCCCCCATCATACAACCATCGGACTGGGATATCCCATTTGAGATCATGTGCGATGCTAGCGACCATGCGGTGGGGGCAGTTCTAGGGCAAAGGAAGGATAAAAAGCCAGTGGTGATCTACTATGCTAGTAGAACATTGGATGAGGCCCAACTGAACTACGCCACAACTGAGAAGGAGCTGCTTGCGGTCGTGTACGCGATGGAGAAGTTTAGACCTTATCTCCTATGTTCGAAGGCCATCATGTACACCGACCATTCTACACTCAAGCACCTTCTCGAGAAGAAGGATGCTGAGCCTCCCCTCATCCGATGGGTTCTGCTACTCCAGGAGTTTGACCTAGAGATTAAAGATAAGATGGGAGCTGAGAATGTCGTGACTAATCATCTCTCCAGGCTCATTATTGAGAGCCACGACACCCTCATTGACGATGCTTTCCCTGACGAGCATCTCCTGGCCATCTCATCAAGACAGGCCCCTTGGTTTACCGATATTGCCAACTACCTAGCCTCGAGAGTCATGGCATATGACTTGTCCTCTCATCAGAAGAAGAAGTTCTTCTATGACATCAAACACTATTTCTAGGAGGAACTCTTCCTGTACAAGCTATGTAAGCATTCGATATACAGGCGTTGCCTCCCCGAGGAGGAGGTCCAGAGCGTGATTTTCCATTATCACGACTCTCCATGCAGGGGGCATGCTAGCACCTCCAAGGCTACAGCTAAAATACTTCAAGCTGGGTTCTTTTAGCCCTCACTCTTCAAGGATGTTTACAAGTACGTTCGCTGCTGTGATCGCTACTAGCGGACAGGGAACTTATCAAGGAGGAATGAGATGCCCCTCAACTTCATCCTCGAAGTTGGGGTTTTTGATGTATGGGGAATAGACTTCATGGGTCCTTTCCCATCTTAAAAGGGTAACAAATACATCCTCATTGCAGTAGATTATGTCTCCAAGTGGGTGGAGGCGAGGTTATGGCTAGCCCTACCAATGACTCCAGCGTAGTGGTCAAACTTTTCAAGAAAGTCATTTTCCCTCGCTTTGGAGTCCCCAGGGTGCTAATCAGTGACAATGGGGTGCACTTCATAGAGAAGAAACTGGAAGCTCTCTTGAAGAAGTATAAAGTGTACCACAAGTATGGACTAGGCTACCACCTTAGACTAGTGGCCAAGTGGATATCTGCAACTGCGAAATCAAGTCCATTCTGGAGAAAACGGTTGTGAGATCGTAAAAGGATTAGACGGACAAGCTCGATGACGCCCTTTGGGCCTACGACATGGCCTTCAACGCCCCTGTTGGCACCACCCCTATTTGACTCATCTATGGCAAGCCTTGTCACCTCCCTGTGGAGCTGGAACACAAGGCTTACTGGGCCATCAAGCACTTCAATTTTGATTTGAAGTCTGCAGGGGAGAAAAGGCAGCTGTAGTTGAATGAACTAGAGGAAATTCGAGTTGACGCCTATGAGAGTTTGAAACTCTATATGGAGAGGGTGAAGAGGTGGCATGATCGGTTTATAAAGGTGAGAGTTCTGGGAAGGCGACTTAGTCCTCCTCTTTAATTCCCACTTGAAGCTCTCCTCGAGAAAGCTTCGTTCTAGATCGTCGAGCCTCTTCAAGGTGTTGAATGTGTACACATATGAGGCTATTGAGATCAGCGCTGAGACTACCGGCTCGCCTAAGGTGAACGGGTCTCATCTGAAACACTACATCGCCGGTGAGTCACTTGAGGGGAAGGTTACTTGTGCCCTCGTCGATGTCTCTTCCCCCTCGAGATTCATAAGGTCAAGCTCGGGACCTAAAATAATCACTTCTTGGGAGGCAAACCAAGATTTACTGCTTTCGGGGGGAAAAAATAGAGGTAGCAGAACATGATTTGGGACCTCGTGCAGTAAATATTGGAGTTCTTGGGAGGTGTCCCAGCAATTTGCAGACATACAGTCGTGCAACAGTGATGCACAACTGTGCGTCAGTGCTCGTAAGCACGCACGATGGGACGCCCGGTTGTGTGCCTCAACCTTGTGCAGCAGGGGTGAAAACAGGATACGCACGGTCGACCGTGCGTACACTCACTACCGTGCGGCCCATTTTCAAACCAGTTCTCTCTCTCCTCCTCGGCCAGTTCCCACTCGACTCTCTCTCTCCTCACTCCTGATTTTCGCTCTCCCTCATTATAGATCCATCCAACCCCTCCCTCTCCCACCGGCGAACCCACCGGTGCTGCCTCCTGTCGCCAGCGCCACCTCCTCTGCCAGCTTTCCATCTCTCTCTCCTCACTTGTCCATCTCTCCTCCCCACACCCCTCGATTTCACTCTTCCAGTGCCCACCAATGCCTCCGCTGGTTCTCTCTTCTCCCCCTCTCACCCCAACTCCCCAACCTCTTTCTCTCTCCTCCCTCACCCCTTGGTGCCAAAATCGAACGTCACTCCATTTTCCTTCCATTTTTGGGGCTCCATTGGGTTTGTGCTTGGTTATATTGTGCAATTGAGTGCCTCTTTGGGTCTTCTCACTCGTTGGTTAGGCTGATTTGGGTGTTTCTTGGCTGGAATCACCATGGCTCCCAAGAAATGGCTGAAGTCAACCGTCGCCTCCACTAGCCAGGCCGTAGCGGCCTAAGGTAATTCATCTATCCCTTATCTGCTTAACAAATACAATATCGTTTTCATGGATGTCGAACATGCCTATCGTTATGATGCCATAGTTAGTAGAAAGCTTTGTGCCCCTAACTACTTGGATGTCGAAATGCTTGCTACCATGCATCTATATGATGACCTCCTGATTTTATTACGCAATCTTGGTTGGGAGCACTTTGTCACATTGCAAGAACATGTCTATGAATGGCTTGTCTAGGAATTTATGAATTCTTTGGTTGTTGACTTTTCCCGCAAATTTGATGAAGTTAGTGGGTATATCCACTTTAGAATATTCAACCACGCCCATTAAATGCACCTTCGGCAGTTTAATGCGCTGTTGCACTTGCCGCCCTCTAGGGCCGCCACCCCTACCCATGCTGAGTATAAGCAAAAGAAATTTTGGAGTACCCTTACTTGTTTCGGACGGCGGTATGAGGCGCGATCCGCCAAGGCTACGTGGATTTGCAATCCCGTGCTTCGCTACCTCCAGTGCCTCACTGCCAACCATGTTTTTCCCTGAGCTGACAGTCAAAATGAGGTTCGAGTGGGTGAGCTCTTCATTCTATGGATGGCCTTGAATAGAAATGCTATCAATTCTAGTGCTTTCATTGCCGACCACCTCAATGAGCATGCTAAATCCACTAAGGTGGTTATTAGTGACGGTGGTATCATCACAGCCTTGGCTAAGGCTTTGGGTTATGGTGCCCAAGTTGATGCCTTAAGCATCTTGTACCAACAAGCCGCATTGATCTCCCCACGTGCATAAACATGAAGCTTTTTAAGGCACTCGGCGGCGGTCAGTTGTCGCTCAATCACCATGGCCGTGCCCTTTTTCCTCTACCCAACTACACCAAGGCTACCATTACTCACCTTTCCNNCCTCATTTATAATGATGATGAGGATAGCGTGTCTGGCGGTGAGTCCGATGCAGATGGTGATGATGGTAGTGATGATGATGTTGAGCAGGTCCCTCACGGTCAGCGGGACAATAGGCAGGCTCCTAAAGGCCCTCGAGCTAGCAGCTTGGGCACTGCTACTACTTCTTCTGGCACCATGGGTCCCTCCATGTTTCAGACGGTTCTCGACCATCTTGATCAGCTGCACATTTAGAACTAGGAGATCCTGCGCTACCAGCAGAACATGGCTCAACTAGTTGACTATGCCTACGAGCAGCATCACTAGCGTTATCCGCCACCTAATTGGCGACCTAGTGGCCTCGGGGCCTTACTGATGGCTGCACTGTGAGTATACACCCTGTCCCTACACTTGTACTTCTATTCTATTCAATAGGGACAATGAAATGCTCACATAGGTGGGAGCGAGTTCTTTCTTGGGATATTTGAGGTGCATCTCGGGGTTTGATGACTATGTTTTGGGAATGTGTTAATGTAGTGTATATACATATTTGTATATAGTATAGTTGCATACTCATTTGCATGATTAGGATACATTAGTTGCATTTTCATTTTAGTTTAATTGAGCGTGTAGCCTAGTGCATTTAGGATAGACACTTGCATTATAAAGGAGACTCGGTAGAGTTGGGCACACACAAACTTTCGAGGTAATCTTTATCCCCTCTCTTCATTTTCCTTTGTGTTCCTTATTGGTTTTATAGTTAGCTTTATTGTGTTTCCCTTTCAAAAAGATTGTGAAAACCCCTCATATGATGAAATGCAAGGGGTGATGACTTGAATTGCTAGTTGTGGTCGTCCATGACGAATGATACTCGAGTTGGGCGAATTCTTGTGAATTGGATTGCGAAAAACGGTTTGATTGTGTGGATATGTACTTGTGTATTTCCACATGAGAAATGCTATAACATGGACATTTGAACCTTGGTAGTTGATTACTCTTTTAGGCTAGTTTCTAGACTGTGGTAGAATAACCAGTGAGACTTTTTAAGCCATCACGACTATTAATTCTACGTAGTCTAAAAAAAGAAACTTTCTTTTATGACTGCATCACCCTCTAATGCTTGCATCTCTAGAACTTAGCATAACTCTCCTCAAACTCACAGTTGACTTGTACATAGTGCTAATATGATCGAGGCATTCTTTTTGCTTCGTGAACTGCATAAGCCCAAAAGCCACCATGTGACATTGTCCCTTTTTGCTAACCCTCTTATGCCTTTCCTTTTCGTTGCTTCACCATTATTTATTTAACCCTTGGCCTAAAATAATTTCCCTACCCTAAGCCAAACAGTGAAGTAGCGCATTGATTTTAGTAGAGCGTACATGGGTAGTTGTCTATTGGTATATTTTGACAGTTTGCGATGGTTTGTAATCCTTGTTTTGTTTAGTCTTAAATTTGGGAGTCGGAGTTTTATTGACCCTTGCCATTCCCTCTTGTTCCTGAAAAAAAAGGGAAAAAAAAAAGAGTAGCAACATGAAAAAAAGGGGGAAGTGAAAGAAAAAGAAAAGCAAAATGCCCGCATTGAAAAAACAGAAAAATGAGCGAATAAGCATTTGGCATAGCGAACCCCGAATAAGTTGTTTCACTCCCTCCCAATTGACTTTTGAGTGCATGCTATAGATGGTTAGTTGGTGGTTTGGTATGGATGTGGCTCCGCTTGGCTATGTGGCTACTTAGCTCCACCATTGCAAAACAATCTCCTCCTTGCCCATTCACCTCAGCCTTATTACAACCCTTTAACAAGTCCTTATCATTGGCATATGTGTATTTTGTCCCTAGTGATGGAGAGTCAAGACTTCTACTAGGCCTATGGTGGCTTGTTAGCATTTAGAGCGTTTCTGAGTGAATCACGTTTACCCTTAAACACATGAGAGGAGTGCTCCCTCTATTCCCATGAGTGAGGATCTACCAGCCTGGCAATCTCACCAGCTGCTAGGGGTAAATATGACCTGTCCAGAGATTTAATATTGGGTGCCTACTCTTGCACTCTAGTGATGTGATCGTTTAATCAGTTTTAGGCCATGCGTTTTTGGGAAAAAAAAAGGTTTTGCCTTTATCAAGTATCTTAGTTGTGAACTACCCCTCTTATTGATTTAGTTGTCATCGCTTGCCTGAGGAAATTGACAGCTTGAGGTGAGCTCATCCCCTTTGATTCTTGATTAATAACCTTGCTTGAGGACAAGCAAGTGATAAGTAGGGGGAGTTGATAAACCTCGATTTTGACTGATTTTTTTATCATAATTTTCCCTTTTCCCTCTACAATCTCTTGACTAATCTTAGCAAGAAGAGGGTGAATATGCTTTCATTAGCTCATTTTGTGCTTATGAGTGGTATTTCCCAATTTTCAGGTATCTTACCCGAAAATGAGAGAGGTTTACCAACTTTGACGAATAGGGGAGCTTTAGGAGTCGAATTCCAACAAGAATGAAGGTTCAATGAAGCCCAGGGGACCAAAAGAATCAGAACTAGTGGCTGCAGCAGACGCACGGTCGATTGCAGGGTACCCATAACGGTGTCTTGAAGCCAGAAGTTGCGCACAGTCGAGCGCAAAACCGGGCGCTTCGACCGTGCGTGATCTCTGGGATGCACGGGTGCCCGTGCGTTTAGGCACGATCGTGCGTCCCCAATTTTTCTCGCGACTTAATCAATTTTGCGAGGGGCAATTACTCATCTTAGTTTTTTAGTTTTTTAGAAAGTGAGGGGTTAGGCGATATTACTGGGGCTTTTTCTCCACACTTTAGCATCAATTTGGATTGAATAAAAGGTTGAGAATTTTGTTTTTGGATCGATCGATAGATGTTTGCAATCAATCAAAGTACGTTTCCCTTTCTCTCTTTATGATTTTGACCCAAGTTTGTGTCTTTCATCATGTTTTTGAGTTTCTTGTTTGTGATTGAGATTATTGAAACGATTAGTGGCTGAATCCCCTATCTTGGGTTAGGATTAGCCCCTATCATGTAATTTGGATCCATGTCCTAAGTTTTTGTGGATGAATGTCTGTGCTTATGATTGAATTCTCACTTAATGCGCCATGTATTCGATGAATTACCTAAGAGGGTTGTGTTCATACTATTAACTAAGGTTTAGGAGATAAATGAAAGTTGATTCCTTAATTTAGAGCCACTTTGTGAGCGATTGAATTATTTAACATGAAAATAGTTAGGATTTCAATTGGGAATTGTAGGTTACCTGATTCTGTGGTCCTGTTGATTCTGGTTTCATAAAAAAAAAATAACTAAGATTGCTAAACTAGTATAATGACCTTTGAGAGAAGGCGTAGACATGCTTTAACTTGTAGCCATTCCACTTCAGCTATTTATGTGGGTGAATTCACATGACTTAGTGTTCGGTCCAAAGACCACAATAGTGTGGTGAATCCCAACCTGAGATTTTTGCTAGCATTAAGTTAGATAATTTCCATAGTATTCATATTCATCGACCCGAA
>NCQV01070484.1:20258-31605 GCA_002740545.1 Lophocereus schottii
ACCTTAATTGAGTGTTGCAATCAACCTGGTGACTAAAACCAAGTTCCCTGTGGATACGACCCGCACTTACCATCACTAGCTACAATTGGTACCGTGTACTTGCGGTAGTAATTTTAACGCAACAAGTTTTTGGCGCCGTTACCAGGGATCTTATTTGTTTTGGAATCAAAGGCGACCAACGCACTCTAGATTAGGCATTTCTTATTTTTCTTTCCTTTCTCTCCCTTTTCTTCTTTAGGCCTTGCTTGGGCTTGCTTGTGCTTGGTATAGTTATTGGCTTTGTATGCATAGGCGAAGTCAGAAGGATCAACCACTTGTTCCTTTTGGCCCAGCGATCGAAGCCACTGCTCGAAGGCAAAGCGGTGCAAGGAAAAGCCAACAAGCACAAGTTGAGATGGTCGAGAGAAATCATAGGGTGCTGCGGGACTATGTCGTACTATAGGCCATCGGCCTCACCTCATCCATTGTCAATACGGCCGTCGAAGCGAACAACTTCGAGCTGCGGCCTGCTCTTGTATCCTTCGTGGAGAAGGATCAATTTAGTGGGCGACCCACAGAGAACCCCCACATTAACCTTCGTAACTTCCTAACGAAGTGTGACATTTTTGAGGAATAAGTATAACTAGACAAATAGCTAGAAGTTTACTGAAAAATATCATAATTTGGCAAGTCAAACCTTGGAGCTATGCCATTGCAATGACCACCAATGAACCTTCCGCTACTTATCATGGACTATCTGCAAGGACCTTGGACACTTATGTCATTTATATGCACTACAATTTTGGAAGTTCAAGCAATGCTTCTTCTGTCGCCTGCTTTGACACTCTCCTTGAACCACCCGCAATATCTCCATGGACTTGTTACTAGTGTTTTGAAAAGTTCATGGCAAGCTACCTTTTGCAACCCATAGTGCGCATTATCGATAGAACGAGGATGTTCAGAGCCTGGCGAAATGTTCATAATTGCTTTCTACCCATGCTGCTTGAAGCCAAAAGATGGATGCTACTTATGGTCCAAGGCATGGGCTAGCCATGTTAATGTACATGGGCATGTCCCTCTTTTCTATTGTTGTGTGCATTCGATGTTATCGTAAGAAACTTGCATGGGTAGCCTATATTCTATGACACAGCTGTGTTTTTCCAAAAGTTGCAGCGAACACTCGTTACTCATTCCTCTAAAAAGAATATTTAAGGGAATTTTTAGGGGTTTGTTTTTGGAAAACTAGTTTAGAGTTATTTGTTTAGACTCTTAAAACCCTTTTTGAAGTGTAGAAATTTAGTTTAAGCCAAATAGGTGAGAATAAGTTAGATTATCTTTCAAACTTTTTGTTTTATTAGCCTAGATTGTGATTAATCTTTATGATGAAATGTTTATGCTTGTAATTAGCCAATTTCTATCATGCTCATCATGTTTTGATCAAATGTTTGAAAGGGATTTTATCTATGTTTTTGGGGGATTGACTTGTGATAACAAATAATGTTAATTCACTAGTGCGACAAAAGAGGATGATGAGGATTTGGACATGAAAATAGTTCAAATCCTAAGTAGGTCTAAAGTTGCTATTCTTATGGTTTAATGAGCAAACCTTATGAAAAGAGGTGGTTAGCCTGAATAGACTGATGTTTAACTACTAAAAGAGTGCTTAGGTGAGCCTGTCGCTGCAAGTGACCATTCCTAACTACTGGTATAGCTTGAGTAGGTTAAGGGCTAGGTCCAAGTAGTTGACAGATTAGGTAGTGAAATCAAAAACTTGTTCAGAAAAATTTACCGTAAGTGCACAGTGTAAGTGTATCTAGCAACCGACAAGTGGGTCATATTTACAGGGAGTTTTATTTCTAACTACAAAAGCCAAATAGCATCTCAATCTAGACAGAATAAGAGGTGATAGAAAGTAGAACTAAACTACTAAGACAAACAAAGAAGACTTCAATTATAATTAAACCTAAGATAAACCAACTAATCAGGTCAAACGCTCACCTTCTCAAATTATGCTAGCAGTCAAAGATGATCAGTTGCACCATCACAACTCACCTGAGCACTCTTTCAAGGTCGAAAACCAGTTTAATTATTCTAACCACCTATTTTTATAGGGTCAGCCTAACTAAACCACAAACGTAGGGACCCTTGACCTAGCCAGGATTTGGACTATCTTCATGTCTAGAGACTAGCTATCCTCTTTCTACCCACACTAGATAGTCAACCTTCAAGTCAATTGCCTCAAAATCCAGATGAAAACTCTTTCAAGCATTTTATGGAACACTTGGTGGGTGTAAGAGAAAACCTCTAAATCTAAGCTTAAACGAGGTAGGCTAAGGTTTAAACAAGATTAACTAACCATCTTAGGAGCTAATCACAATCCAAGATCACACCTTTAATCACAGCAAACATCCAAAAGAAAATCGATGCAAAGAATTAATAAACTAGTAAATAACACAAGAATCATGAAATTAAGGAGGAAGAGAGAGAGAAGAGAAACTTAGTCTTAAATCACGAAATGCACAATCTTAGACATGATATACACTAATCTAGCTAAGTTATTCTCCCTCTAATGGAGTTTTTATGGCTAATAGAAACCCTAAAAACAGCTAAAGGATAAGTTCCCAAGATGGTCTCCAAAGATGCCTCCAATAAAGTCCGAAGTCTACTTAAATAATGCAAAAACTAGGAAGATACAGTGCCGTGCTTCGGTGCACAAGTACCCTTGCGCTGTACAAATGACCGTGCAGTTCAGCACTAGCATTCATATGTAGCTTCAGGAAACCGAGTCTTTACTGCAGGATTTCTGCATGGTTATGCCATTGTGCATGGCCACCCATGCACTCTCTTTGGCTCTGTAGACTTGCTTTTCTGGCTTTCACAACTTTATAGGACCTCTTTTCCACGTCAAAACACGTACCTAAGACCTTTTTTTCTATCAAAACTATTGATTTTTCATCTTCCTAGCAAGAACTCCTAAAAATAAGAAAACCCACTTACAGGCCACAATGTGGACCGAAGAAAACAAAATTTGGCCCTTTCTCATCAAGATCCAACATAAAACTAGTAAGAAAAAGGAATCCAATAGGGGCTAAAATGAGGTCAAAATAGAGGTTTGTCAACTCCTCTACACCTAGCTTTTGGTCGTCCTGGAGCAAAATAAAGAAAAACTAACCTAAGGACCATACTCACTTTCATAGAAATCACGATTGCATTTAGCATATTCAACAAGCCTTTAAACCTCTTGGTTCCCCCATGTGGACATGTGAGTTCTTGTGAGGGTTTGTAAAAGATACCCCATGAAATCTTAAAGAAGAGAGACAAAAGATGAAAGAGAA
The DNA here is from genome assembly GCA_002740545.1 of Lophocereus schottii. Taxonomy (NCBI): domain Eukaryota; kingdom Viridiplantae; phylum Streptophyta; class Magnoliopsida; order Caryophyllales; family Cactaceae; genus Lophocereus; species Lophocereus schottii. Next base: position 23,573 of record NCQV01070484.1, read on the forward strand.
AAAGAAAAAAAAGAAAATCTTTTTGAGTTTACAAGCTAAAAACAAATATATAAGGCAGAAAACTATACACATTCTAACCATCCAAATCACTCTTATAAGAAAGATATTATCTTGCATATAAACATAATGTACACATCAAGACTCTTAATCCCTACGGATGACATTAAAACACGAACTTTTCACCCCATAATATGTCAAAATTTTGAATCCATCCTAGTGGTTGGTGTGCAAGTGTATCATCATCCTGGGAGTTAGGGTTATTAGAATCTGACTCAATCCCACTTGATTGACATAAACTATATTATTGACATACCAACTTAGAAAGTAAACTTTCTCAGTAGTAATATTGCTTAAAGGGTAGCACCCAGTAGCGCATGCCTCAAAGGGAAACTTATCATTTCTAACTCTAGTACCTTTTTCTTTTTTGGTTTTTTCGATGTTTGAATTTTTTTTGCTTTTACTTTTCTGAAAATGAAAACAAACATAATTATGTACGCAACCAAGTGGGAGAGTCAATCATGGAACACCAAGGCTCTAAGATAATGATGAAGTGTATGTAAATAAGGATTCGATTTTGTAGCTATAATGAACAATCGGGGTTAGAATGACACAATTAGGACAAAGATCTATCATGCACATCATACTTATATAGAGCTAATAGCCAAGGTACAAGGGATCAAAGTCATACAAGATAGTACAAAACACCCCAAAACTGCTCAAAACATTTTTTTTTTGGGAAAAATATTTTCTCTTTTTTTTCTTTCTCAAAAGTTTAAAGCATAGCTTCTCCTCCTCGACACCTAAATCTCATAATGTCCTCATTAAGAGTTAAGGAGTTACCAAACTAACAAAACACATATGTACGTAAAACAAATCCACAATAATAAATATGCAATAATAAGGGACAAACAAAAAAAAAGGGAAAAGATTTGTACAAAATAAAAATAAATAAAGAGAAAAAAGGAAACGAATTTACAAGGTTAGGTGTTGAGTACACCAAAACTATCATCTCCTCAAGATGAGGCTATAAAAGGTAGGAGAAGCATTAACCACTCCTCCGCATCACTCAAGACACGGGTCTCTAAATCAGACGCCGTCAAAGCTCTCAAGAGCTTATCATTTACTTGTGCATGCACCTCATAATAGTGTAAGTGCGAGAACACTAATGCAAATACATCAAAGAACGATTAGCCCCCTCTTAAACTTATTAGATGTCAGAGAAAAATTGAAAGAGTGATGAAAAAAAGGGGCCCAACTAATTTTCTAAGCATGTCATCTAGGTATGCAAAATAAGTGTCCATGGAGGGAACATACCCCCTAAAATCATCTAGGGATGCACATAATCCATGCACATAGGGGGTGTCGTAGGGAGTAAGGGCTATAGGATAAGGATAAAGTCAAAGACCTCAATAGGAATGGGATCCCTGGACTTAGGGTTAGGAAAGGCACCAACAACTACATCATCTTCAAGCAACTGTTCTAAAGGGGTCTCCTCTAAATATTGCTCAACCAATACAAGCTCTTCTAACCAAGCAAGTAAATCATCCTCATTATAAGGACTGACATCATCCCTAAATGGCTCATCCACGTTGAATCCCTTGCGCTGAGCTAAAGGAAGGAGAGAATTAGGTAAAGTCAAGACACCCTCAATAATGTCTATAGGGGTGCTAAGTGAGGATAGAGCAACAAGTGACAATGAAATCAAGGGAGCATCAATCACTTTCTCTAAATCAATCAAAGCTGTGCCAACAACAAAATTACACTCTAGGGGAAAGGACAACTCGTTATCATCACACAAACTAACCTTAGGTCTAGAAGAAGGTAGGCTAAGGTTGGTCTGATGTGATAAGTGATTTTCCCGTAAATAATTTTGAAACATAACATTTTGCTCACTCATTATCTCTATTATGTTATTTAATCTAACAAAATCTTCATCAGAAATCACATAATGAGGACTAGAATTCACATCATTATGAGAAGATAGACAATTAGAGCATACGGCATGAGCATAACAAGGATGATGACGATAAGAATCCCTAAATTAATCAACACATGGAAATTGAGCGTATAAATCATATTGATTAGGGGAAGGGCACACAAAAGACTCACTAGCTTCTTTATATTGCCATTGATCCCAAGCCAAAGACTCAAAACAATCCCACATTGCATAAATATTTAGGTCACAAGACCACCGATCAAAGGCTCCAATATAGCTCGCTTCTCATGAGTTATTTCCTCAAGCATAACTTCACATATTTTCCATTTTTCATACATGAAAAGCACATCTTAATGCGATAATCATTCAATCTAGACAAATTTTACCAAAAAGGTCCATGCTCAAACCGGAGAAAAAGGAAAATAACATTTTTTTGGTCAAATTTTTAATTTTTCAATTTTTAAATTTTTTTTCCAATTAAAAGCCTCGTCTCGAATGCTTAAGTAAGTTTCAATATTGAAAATCAACAATGCCCCAATAGTGGGGCCAAAAATTGTCTAAAAAAAATTCACCATAAGTACACGTTGTAGCTATAGTTAGCAACTGGTAAGTATGGGTCATATTTACATAGAGTTGTGTTTCCAAGTACAAAATCTAATAAAACGTTTCAATCTAGGCAGAATAAATGTTGATAGAAAGTAGAACCAAACTATTAAGACAGACAAAGAAGACTTCAATTGTAATTAAACCTAAGATAAACCAACTAATCAAGTCAAACCCTCACCTTCCCAAGTTATACTAGTATTCAAAGATGATCGATTGTACCATCAAAACTCACCCAAGCCCTCTTTCAAGAGTTGAAGGCTAGTTTAATTATTCTAATTATCTATTTTTATGGGGTCAGCCCAACCAAACTACAACAATAGTAACCCTTGTCCAGATGGATTTGCACTATTTTCATGTCGAAACACTAGTTATCCTCTCTACCCACACTAGACAGTCAACCTCGCCTTTCATCGCAAGTCAATTGCTACAAAACCCAGATAAAAACCCTTTCAAGCATTTCATCGATCACTTGGTGGGCATGAGAGAAAACCCTAAATCCAAACATAAACAAGGTAAGCTAAGGTTTAAACATGATTAACTAGCCATCTTGGGGGCTAATCATAATCAAAGATCACAACTTTAATGACAACTACACATCCAAAAGAAAATCAAAGCAAAGAATTAATAAACTAGTAAATAAAGCAAAGAAGCATGAAATCAAAGAGAGTAAGGGAGAACAGAAACTTAGTCTTAAATAACAAAATCTACAATCTTGTACATGATATACACTAATCTACCTAACTTATTCTCCCCCTGATGGAGTGTTGATGGCTAATAGAAATCATAAAAACTGCCAAAGGAGAAGTTCCCAACATGATCTCCGAGATGCCTCTAATAAAGTTCGAAATCTACTTAAATAACATGAAAACTGGGAAGACACATGACCTTGCGTCAATGCACAACCCTGTTTCAATGCATAGGTCCCCGTACACCCCACACATGGTTGTACACTTCAGCACTGGCAGCCGTGCGTAGCTTCGGGAAACTGGGTCTTCACTGCAGGATTTCTGTATAGTGGTGCAATTGTGCACGACCAGTTCTGCACTCTCTTTGGCCCTTTAGAGTTGCTTTTCTAGCCCTACAAACTTCATAGGACCTCTTTTCCACCTCCAAACATGTCCCTATGACTTTTTTTTCCCATCAAAACTAGTAATTTTCTCATCTTCCTGGCACAAACTCCTAAAAATAAGAAAACCCACTTATAAAGCATAAAATGGACTGAAAAAGACAAGTTTGGCCCTTTCTCATCAAGATCCAACATAAAACTAATGGGAAAAGGGAATTAGATACGAACTAAAGTGAGGTGAAAATAGAGGCTAATCAATTGTCTTCCAGACTTTTGGTTTTATTGGACTCAATTGTGATTAGCCTTTATGATGAAATGTTTATGCTTGTAATTAATCAATTTTTCTCATGCTCATCATGCGTAGATGAAGTGTTTGAAGGAGACTTTATCTATGTTTTTGGGTGATTGACTTATGAAGAAACATAAAGTTAATTTCCTAGAGTAGCAAAAGAGGGATGACCAAGATTCAGACTAGAAAATAGTTCAAATCCTAACTAAGTCTGAAGTTGCTATCCTTAGGTTGCAATTAGCTAACCCCGTGAAAATAGGTGGCTAGCATAATTAGATTGGTCATTGACTACTGAAAGAGGGCTTAGGTGAGCTTTGTTGTTGCTAGTGACCATTCCTAATTACATGTATAGCTTGAGTAGGGTAAGCACTAGGTTCAATTAGTTAACTGATTAGGCAGTGAGATAAAAAGTTGACTCCTTCTTTAACCTTTGTTAGGTCAGTTTAATTCTCTATTTCAATCTTTTTAGACTACCTAGCTGAGTACTCAGCTTGACCTCAGTATTTGGAACACTAGTCACACGTGACGACCCTTATTTGCAAGCTAACTATAACAACGTCATGCCTTGTTGATATTAGAAATTGTAAAACTTAATTCTTTGTACTGCGTTTTAGCTCTGTTCTTAGAGAGTTAATGCTTTTGGATGTAGAAGTTTACTTAAGCATTAAAGACTATGCCTTTGAAAAATACAACAAAAAAATTGAAAACATTTTTAAAAATTGGAAAAACAATGGCTATTTTTCATTTTTCTCAATTGGGGTATGAAATTTTTTGGCAATACTTGTCTTAAATAAATGATTTCAAATTTATACATTTCATGTATGAAAAATGGGAAACATGCAAAGATGTGCTTAAGTGTATAAGTTATGAGACTCAAGTCATCTTGGTGTCTATGAGTTATTGTGGCCGTTACGCCTTATAAGTTGGTGACATGTAGGACTTATTCCAGCCTTTGGCTTGGTATCTATGGTAAAATGAGAGCATTGTGAGTTATTTTTGTGCCCAATCCTACCTATGATTTGCACACTCAGTCTCCTTATGTAGATTAATTTAGGGATCCAAGCCATCACCTATTTTCTTTTGCTCACATTATGTGCTCCCACTATTGATCTATAGAACAACAAAATAACATCACCACCACCTTCAAGTGTGGGTACCACTTTTACGGGGTATGAGGAGATCCAAATATAGACAGCTCTACTTCTACAGACATCTATACTTATAGGGAGACAAAATCCAAGAGATCTATAAAAAGAGAAATTTGTGAAAATATTTTGAAGATGAAACTAAAGAAAAGTAGCGGGAAATGAATTAAGAAATACTGACAAAACAGGTGGCAATAACTATGTAAAACACAAGTATAATATAATAGAGGAAAGTACTATACCTTAATAAACAATGGTACGTAAGCTAATATTTACTCTTCCCAAATGAACGTATTAGCTGTATACAAACAACAATAGACAAAAAATAAGAAAATCCCCCACATCGCACAACAACATTCCCTACCCTATGGTAAACAAAGGGCAACTGCGAAGCTAGTTATCTATAAGATCCAATAGCCAAATCCTATTTTGCCATAGACTCCTATCCTGAGCCATGTCCGCTATCAGCCTTAAAAATTTCAAGTCTTGTCTAATCACCTCATTCAACCTCCATTTTGGTCGTGTCTTACCTCTTCTACTTTTTGGGATATTAATCGTCTTACATCTCCTCACAGACAGCCACACTCCTTCTCTTCACATGATTAAACCATTGGAGTCAAGTCTCTCTCATCTTATATTCTATGGGGGCCACCTTAACTTTGTTTCTGATCACCTCATTCCTAATTCTATCCATCCTTTTATGACCATATATCTATCTACTCATCCTCATCTTTGTAGCCATCAATCTTTGAACTTGGGTCATTTTATTGGCCAACACTCTGGGTCATACAACAAAATAGGTCTAACTAACATGAGATAAATTTTACCCTTTAATCTTACAAGCATCTTCTTATCACATGGCATGGCTGAAACATTCTTCTGTTTATGTCAACCGACTTTTATATATTGGCCAATTTCCTCGTCACTATCCCCATTCTACTAAATGATCGAGCCCTGATATTTAAACGTTTTGACCTTTGGTATCCCCATTCCAACAATGGTGACTTCCTCTTCATCCTCCTCCCTTCCACTAGAACTACACTTTAGATGCTCAATTTTTAATCTATTTATCTAAAACCACTAGACTCAAGTGTTTCCATCCACCGTTCTAACTTATTCTTAAGTCCATCTCTGATCACATTGGTAAGAACAGTTTTATCCGCAAATAACATGCACCATGGTAACTCATCTTGAATCCCTCTTGTAAGTTCGTCCACAATTAAAGTGAAAAGAAATTTGCTTAAAGCGGAACCCTGGTGAAGACCAATATCAACGGAAAAGTCATGGGTGACCCCTCCCAACGTCTTAACAATCATCCTAACTCCCTTATACATATCCTTAATAACTCGAATATATGCAAGCGGCACTTTTTTCTTTTCAAAGCATCTCCATAACACTTCACATGATACCCTACCATAAGCTTTCTTCATGTCTATAAACATGATATGAAGGTTCCTTCCTATCCCTGTACAATTCCATAAGCTTCTAAGGATGTTAATTACCTCTATGGTCGATGTATTTGGTATAAAACCGACCTGGTTTCAAATATTAAAATATACTTCCGTAACATTCTCACAATTTCCATTTCCAATAACTTTATAGTCTGACTAAGCAGCTTTATACCTCTATAGTTATTGCAATCTTAAATATCACATTTGTTCTTGTACAGTGGGATGAGTGTACTAAACCTTCATTCTCTAGGCATCTTAGCAGTTCTAAAAATAACATTGAAAAGTTCCACTAGCCACTTTAATCCCTATTCACCCAAACACTTTAACACTTCCACCAATATTTGGTCTGGTCTCTCAGCATTTCCATTGGACATCTTCTTTAAGGCCTTCTTAATCTTCTCCTTAACCTCATCGTTGTCAATCGATACAGCATGATCAAAATTATCTCTATTATGTTGTTTTTGAAGAATGTTATGATAGACTTAATGCTATGGTAGAGTCAATGAATGAGTGACATGAGCACTTTGTTAGTGAGAATAGGAAGTGTTCTCTATTGTGTGAGATAGACCTAGTCTAGCTTTTCCTTGGCTTGAGGTTACCTTGTGCAATGATGGTGAGTCATGCCTTCGCTTAAGGTATGATTTTGTTGCTGGTACACCCTTAATTAACCGAGAGGAACTGATCAACCTTCCCTTTACTCCATTACCATTAGTTGCTCTATTCTCACTTAGCATGCCTAGACACTACTATCAATGTCTTGATCAATCTTGCTTTTCTCCTCACTTTACATCAGTGCACAGGTTTAGAGATAGGTAAGCTTTCTAGTGGTGGTGTCCAGTGATGAGGAATATTTATTTGATTGTCCAAAATGAGTCCTTTGATGATGGTGTGGTTATTGGTGCTGCTCCTAGCATTGAGGTTCTAGACCAAATTTTCACCAAGTAACTTAATTTATCTCCTATTTCATCTCCCATACTGTGCACCATCCCCACTCATGTGCATGTACTTCATGAGTCCCTAGGTGAAATTAGAAGAAAGATCCCTCTCTTAAACTTTCTCATGCGTGCCTGGAAAGCACACCTAGGAAATCATGTGGACCACTTTCTTTTTATTCATTTTGGCAATTTTTTTCTAGGCATTTGGTTAGTTTAAAAGAGCACTAACTATTTTCACTATAATATTATTAGTGTTGTCTTACTTATGGCACTACGAGATGCACATATCAACATATAGGAAGCTCTTGAGAGCTCTAGTGGCTTTTGAGTTAGAGACCCAAGTCTAGAGAGACAAGAGGAGTGGCTGATGCTCATCTAAACCCTCATAGCACCATGTAGAGGGGGTGTTAGCTTAGGAGCACTCGACACCTATCCTGGTGTACTTGTTTCATCTCTCTTATTCTTTTTATATTTTATTTTTTTCCATTAGTTTTGGATATTAGGTTTGTGATTTTTTTTTTCATGATTGATTTTGAGGATGAAATTTGGTACATTGTTTAGGCGATTGTTGGTAAGATCATAATTGTTTGCCTTGCATATTTTTT
>NCQV01070485.1:0-12602 GCA_002740545.1 Lophocereus schottii
CCAATTGGGCCCATCCCAATTAGCCTATAGATCAGGCCCACACTCTAGAAAATGAGCCCCGAGCGGGACCCAAGGGGCTCTATCCAGGACCCTTTTTGGCCAGACTGGCAACCCATACGGAGTAATCCAAGTAAGATTACTATTTTACCCATTTTCCGAATGAACTAGAAATGGACGCCTATCCACAATGGGGTTGGCAGTTTGACTCTCTATTGATTTTCACACTATATTCCTCTCTGCATTGACTTGGACATTTAGACTGACTTGACCGTCGGAGAGGCGTTTCCCGATCCACAACCCGGGGGTGCCCTTTTTACTGGTCGAACATTGGAGAAGAAGGATGTCAGGTGTTGCTCACGTGCTGTCAGATAAACCCGTCCTTTCGTCCCACGTCACTCTCAACAAGATCTAAAGAGAGTCTTTCAGAATCAGATTGGCATCGTCTATGGGGAAAGAGTGGTAACAATGGTTGTAAGTGAAGCTATACGAGCACGGACTCGGAAAGACAAGGCCTCTGCGGTTAACACCTCTGCACCTCTCAAGATGCAGGATGCCACGGAGAATTCGCGGACAAATCCCCAGTCAGCTAGTCCGCGTGCCCCCTAGAGAGAGGCGTACGTTACAGTCGACACCCTGAAAAATTTCATGTCTGTCATGACAGAAACCATCACGCGGCAGGTCTCAGAGCAAGTTAAACGGGCTATGGAGGCTGCGAACTTGGCAAAGCCCCTTCCTTATTTTGACTACGTGCCCACTGCCGGCTGCGAGCCCTCTCACCGGCAGGTGCGCGTACCATCTCCTCAGTCTACAAAGAGGTAGCGGGGGGCATCTTGGTCAAACCGAGGTGATCCACCCCATTCGGGGCATCACGATCGGCATACGACTGCAGCGGTGAGGCCAAGTGGCCACCCTTTCTAGGGGGCAAACGGCTAAATCCACCACAACCTCTACTCCCTATACGGCCCACTTCAAGCGGACTGCCTGGCTTGAAGAATAACAGCAGACTTCCAACCCTCGAAGGAAGGCCTCGGGCTGATAGAGGCCCACCCCGGACCGCCGCTCCCGCCGCAATCATACCCGGAGTCCTCCCCCACATGGAACCCATGGCCTAGAGCCGCACCGAGGAGATCAGTCCCCGACAAAGACCTCAAGGTGCAGCCAGAGTAGGAGAAGCCCTTCTGTTGTCGAAGTCGAGCACCGTTCCGAAACTCCCGTTAAGGTTTCAGGGACCGCTGCTCGACCAACAACACTCCCCTTCTCCACCCCATTTAGCACAAATATTATTAATGCTCCGTGCTACGGGGAAGTGGCGATGCACATGGTAGACCTTTATGATGGGACAACCGACCTCGAGGAGCATCTAGGGGTCTATAAAGCATAGATGTACGTCCAAGACGTGGACGATGCTACATATTGCCATTATTTCCTGGCTACCTTGAAAGGGGTGGTACAATCGTGGTTTAATGGCCTGCCTTGGGAACTATCACTGGTTTTCAAGACTCAACTGATAAATTTGTCAGCCAATTCATCGCAAGTCAGAAAGAAAGGAGGACCAGCATTCACCTCTCTAAGATTAAGCAAGGGATGTAGGAGTCCCTCGCCGAATTTGTTAAGCACTTCCACCAGGACGCAGTGTTAGTCCCAGATCTGGAAGATGGGGTGGCGTACACCTCCTTTTTGAACGGCCTCAAAAGCGGGCACTTCAAGTTCTCCTTGGCCGATTAAAAAGAGACTACCTTGGCCGAGGCCATAAGAAAGGCTACAGATTTTATTCGTGGCACAGAGACCTGCGCTGACAACTCTAACGCCCCGAAGAAGGCAAGAATCCCTGGGGATAAGAATCTTAATCACACCAAGAGAAATCCCAGGCCCCGACACAGAAGGCCACAGCTCAAGAAAATCGACCCCTGGTTCACCACTGACGCCAAGGGCATCTTCATGGAGGTTATGAGACATCCCATACTTCGAAGATTGCCACCAATGGCCGCACCCCAGAAACTCCAGAATGCTCGAAAATATTATGAGTTCCATGAGCAAAATGGGCATACCACTATTGAGTGCTGTGAGCTGAAGAAAGGCCTTCATGAATTGGCGAACAAGGGTCAGATCGACCGGTTTTTAAAGAGAGACCCTCGTTTTCTTCACAGAGAACAGGAGCCTGCACAGCCCCAGCCGCAGGATGAAGAGTGTTCGACAGTAGTCGTGGCCACTATTGCTGGAGGCTATGCAGAAGGTATGACTCGGTCACCTTGGAAGGCTCAGCTCAGAGGCGCACAGCAGTTACTCACAACCAAGCAAGGGTCCCCACATAATGGTGCCCACAATGGTGTTCGGCAGAAAGGAAGCCCCGCGCTCACCTCCCCACATAATGACCCCTTGGTGGTAGAGATGAAGATAACCAGCGCAATTGTACGGAGGATTCTAATTGACACAGGAAGTTCCGTTGACATCATCACTTGAGCTTGCTTAAAGAAGTTCAAGCACCCAGGACGAGACATCGTCCCCATGATGCACCCCATCTTGGGTTTCGGAGGACAGGAGGTGAATCCCACTGGTATGATTCACCTCCCTATCTTTGGTGACAAACTCAAGGCCAAGAACCTGGAGGTAGACTTTCTGGTCGTTGATGTCCCCACGACCTACAATGTGATCCTAATACACCCAACCCTTCACAAGATGAAAGCCGTCATCCCTCCATACCGCCTCCAGCTCCAATTTGAGGTTGATGACGGAATTATAGATGAAATGCACAGGGACCAACGAACGGCCTGAGAGTGTTAGTTAGTGACCATTCGACCCCTGGTAGAACGAGCAAAGGAGCATGGGCCTGATGGACCATCCCAGGTGAGGAAGCGGCCCAGAACCGGACAACCGCCTTCTACCCCTGAAGCCTTAGTCATCCATACCTTAGGGTTAGCCGAACCCTCACGACCACAATTAGAGGTCGCTGACAACGTGGAGCACGGTCCGCTTGAAGATGAACGGCCTGAGCGCACGGTTCAACTAGGCCAAGATGTGTCTGACCTCGATCGGAAGTCGCTACTCTCACTCCTGCGGGAGTACAGGGATGTCTTCATCTTCGGCCTTGAGGAAATAACTGGCATCGCTCCAACCATTATGGAGCACCGGTTGAACGGGGATCCCCTCCATAAGTCGATTGTCCAGAAGAAGTGTCACATGGGCCCTGAGAGAGCAGCTACGGCTAATGCTGAAAGTACAGAAGTTGCTAGAGGCTGGGTTCATTCGAGAATGCCAATATCCCGAGTGGATCTCGAATGTGGTGTTAGTGAAAAAATCTAATGAGACGTGGAGGATGTGTGTGGACTTCATGGATCTAAACAACGCGTGCCCAAAGGATAGCTACCCGCTGCCAAAGATTAACAAGTTGGTGGACGCCACGGCTGGGCTTGCCTTATTGAGTTTCATGGACGCTTTCTCCGAGTATCACCAAATACCTCTCTGCCAAGACGATCACGAGAAGACTGCGTTCATCACGAACCATGGCCTACATTGTTACAAGATGACGCCTTTCGGTCTAAAGAACGCAGGGGCCACCTATCAACGCCTAGTTAACAAATTGTTCGAACCCCTCATTGGCAAAACCATGGAGGTTTATGTTGACGACACGCTTGTAAAAAGCAAGACCGACGTTGATCACGGCCATGATTTGAGGAAGACGTTCGACATACTACAAGCCTTCAGTATAAAGCTTAACCCTAAGAAATGTATGTTTGGAGTATGGTCGGGCAAATTTCTGGGGTTCATGATCAACAACCGTGGGATCAAAGCTAACCCGGATATGATCCGAGCCGTATTCGACATGAATTCTCCGCCAAATGTAGGAGAAGTGCAATGCCTAACCGGCTGCATAACTGCCTTAGACCGATATACGTCCCGATCCGTGGACAAGTGTCAGCCGTTCCTCCATGTCTTATGACAGCGGGCCAACTTCAATCAGGACTAGCAAGCTAACAAGGCTTTCCAAGTGCTGAAGACATACCAGTCTCAACTGCCCAAAATCGTCAGCCCCCTGGTGGGAGAAACACCAGTCCTATACCTGGCTGTTTTCGAGCACACGGTTAGCGCAGTTCTTATGCTGGAAAGGGCTAAGGAGCAGATCTCTGTGTACTACGTGAGCAATGCCTTAGCGGGAGCGAAAGTAAACTATCCTCTTATAAAGAAGTCTGCCTATGCCCTAGTGATAGCTAGTCGGAAGCTAAGGCCCAACTTTGAAGCTCACAAGATTCTGGTCCTAACCGACCAACCCCTAAAGAATGTCGTTCAGAAGTTAGATGCCTCTGGGCGGTTCTTAAAGTGGGCGGTCGAGCTATCACGCTACAACTTGGCCTTTGAGCCGCGACGGGCCAAAGCCCAGACACTAGCTGACTTTCTGGCCGAGAGCGCCATGCTTGTCGAGGAAGGTGAGCTGCACCCATGGCCCTAGAACCTGTACATTGACGGCTCGTCCACCAAGGACGGGAGTGGGGATGGCCTCATCATTGAAAGTCCCACCAAGATACGGCACGAACACGCTTTGAAGTTCATGTTCAAAGCGTCCAACAATGAAGCAGAGTACGAAGCCCTCATCGCGGGAATAGAGTTATGCTACACTGCGGGGGCGGACTCAGTCCATGTATTCTCTAACTCCCAACTAGTCGTTAGTCAGCTCAATGGTGCATATGAAGCTAAAGACGACACCATGACAGCATACGTTGAATGGGTACAAGAGGTGACTAAGCTAGTAAAGCACTTTGCGATCACACATATCCCTTGCTCAGAGAACCGAGACTGATGCACTATCTAAACTGGCAAGTTCGTCCGATGATAGGAAGTCCAAAAACATTTAGTGGGAGACCCTAACGGAAAGGAGCATAGACAGAAGCTCGACATAACAGACCCCATCCATGCATACCTCGCTGACGATACCCTGCCCGTGAACCCGAAAGAAGCAGATAGAGTGAAGAGGATGTCAAACTGGTTTATCCTCTACAAGGGAATCTTATATAAGAGGCCTTTTGCCCGGCCCCTCCTACGTTGCGTGACCCCGGAGGAAGGGAGAAAGATACTGGAAGAGCTGGATGAAGGCATTTGCAGTACACATGCTAGAGGCCGCGCCCTAGTTGTGACGGCCATTCGAATCGGCTACTACTGGCCCAGTTTACGAGAGGATGCCATGACACTAGTGCGGACATGCGACAAGTGCCAGAAGTTCGCGCCCATCCAGCGAGTATCCTCCACTCCCATGACACCGATTGTCAGTCCCCTACCATTCGCTATTTGGAAAATGGACATCCTCGGCCCTTTTCCCAAGGCTATGAGGTAGCAAAAGTACCTCTTTGTGGCGGTGGACTACTTCACCAAGTGGATAGAGGCTGAGGCCGTAGCCTCCACAGCCACCGCTGAAGTACAAAGGTTTATTCAGCGGAACATCATCACTCGCTTCGCCGTCTCCCATGCCATCATTTTCGATAACGACAAACAGTTCGACGCCAATAAGCTCACCAATTATCTCAACAACTTAGGCTGCCAAGCTCGGTTCATCGTCGTTGCTCACCCTCAGACCAACGGCCAAGCGGAGGTGGCTAACAGTCTATCCTCCATAGCCTGCAAAAGAAACTTGACAACGCAAAGGGAAAGTGGGCAGACGAATTGCATGGCGTCCTATGGTCCCTCCGCACCACTAAAAAAACTACTACCGGCGAGACTCTCTTCATGTTAGCTTATGGCTTCGAGGCTATCCTACCCGTGGATGTCACCCTCCACACTCATCGTCTAATAACTTTTCAGGAAGAGCTGAACAATGCAGTGCTCTGAGAGGCCCTGGACCTCCTCCCCCTCATCAGTGGCAACCCGCTTCTTTGGGAAGCCCTATACAAGCTTCGCATCACACGTCTTCACAATTGCACAGTATGATTGCAGCCAATTACAGTAGACGACCTAATGCTCCGCTATATGGAGGCCGTAGCTCACGTGGGGGAACACAGTAGACTGACCGCTAATTGGGAGGGCCCATATAGAGTTGCTGCCCAAGTCCGCCCCAGAACATATCGCCTCGAGACCGTTAACGGCTCCCCTATACCACGAACCTAACATAGCAACAACCTAAAGAAGTACTCTACTTAGAGGCATGCTTTTGTTTACATCTATTGATTATGTATTCCTTGATTACAAGAAATAAAACGCCTATAACCACCACCTTCGCACTCATACGCAATCTAACCTTTCCATGAGTATGGCCTTTAGGTCGGTCGTTACACGCTTAGCCCCAGTAGGGGCTAAGGGTTCTAGAGCATGGCCCAACGGTCGATCGCTACACTCTTAGCCCCTGTGGGGACTAGGGGTTCCAGAGGATGGCCTCACAACTGGTGGCTATACTCTTAGCCCCGGTGGGGGCTAAGGGCTACAGAGCACGACCCTATGGTAGGTCGCTACACTCTTAGTCCCAGTGGGGGCTAAGGGTTCCAGAGCACGGCCCACTAGCCAGTCGTTGAACTCTTAGCCCCTGTGGGGGGTAGGGGTTCCAGAGCACGGCTTCATGGCTGATCGCTATACTCTTAACCCCGGTGGGGGCTAAGAGTCACAGAGCACGGCCCTATAGCTAGTCACTACACTCTTAGCCCCAGTGATGGCTAAGAGTTCCAAAGCATAGCTCATCGGCCGGTGGCTACACTCTCAGCCCCAGTGGGGGCTTAGGGTCACAGAAGTAGGGCCCTATGACCAGTCACTACACTCTTAGTCCTGGTAGGGGCTAAGGGTCCTAAGGAACGACCGTACGGTCGATCGCTACATTCTTAGCCCATGTGGGGGCAAAGGGTTCCAGAGCACGGCCTCGCGGTCGGTCGCTATACTCTTAGCCTTGGTGGGGGCTAAGGGTTACAGAGCACGGCCCTACGGCCGGTCGCAACACCTTTAGCCCCAGTGAGGGCTAAGGGTTCTAGAGCACGGCCTCATGGCCAGTTGCTACACTCTTAGCCCAAATGGGGGCTAAGGGTCACAAAGTACGGCCCTACGGCATCACTTGTTCTTTCAGGTGGAGGCCACTACCCTATGGCATACGCAGAATGAAAACACAAGCAAAAATGAAAGAAGAAGTACGGAATAGAAAGAATGAACAGCGAAAGAAGCAAGGCTAACAGAAGTGAACGATTTCATTAATAAAGTACATATACAGCCTCAAAAAAAAGGAAAAAAGATGGGGGAGTTACACATTAGGCTCTCCGCTGTCCTTACAGCCCTCATCTTTGGGGGTCCCACCGTCAGCGTCCAAGGGGTTGGTTGCCTCATCCTCTGGGCCATCACCATTGCTAGAAGGGGCGATGAACTCAATTTCCTCAGGATCTCACCCCTCGGCTTTGGCCCGCTGGCGCTCATCCACGTAATTGAGGAAGGCCTCGAAGTAGGAATCATCTTGAAATTCTTGGGCCAGCGTGATCACGACCTTGCACAAGTAGCCTAACATATGCACATGGCCTTGCTGGTAGCCTTGCCCTCTAGCTTAGGCCTCCCCCTCTGCCCCCGGAGCTGCCTCCACTTCGGCCTTTGAAAGCGCTTCCCCCAGTTGATGCTGCAGGTCCTTCCGGTCAGCCGCCTAACCATCTTTTTCCTCTTTCATATTCTCCAGGTGCCACTGGAGCCGAGCCAACTGTCCTTCCAGCTTGCTACTCTCTGCGGCGGCCTTAACCCCTCTGGCGAATGCCTCAGCCATAATCTCTTCCTCGGTGACCTTTTGGGGCTCCGAGGTGCCTGAGGCTTCCAGGTCCCAGGACATAACCAAGTCCTGAATTAGGGAAAACTTGGCCGATGGGTCAGCCTTGATGAAGTCCGTGGCTAGCTGCGGGGTGCTAATGAGAGGACTGCCGACGACCTCAGAAGTGGTCCCCCCAGTGTTTGGGGTGGCAGTATGTTCGCGGGGGCTGGGGTTGTGGTCCCTGGCAGACTGGCCCCCCGATTGCAGAGGAGGGGTAGACTGGTCACCTCGCTTGTCCCCGACATGCGAAGGACTGATGCCACGGTCTCATCGGAGTGGTCTTTGATTCGCTGGAGTTTGCGAACGGGAAGGCTTACCACTGGCTTCTTGCCGTGAGGCACTGAAGTAGGCGCCTGAGCAAGGGAATACATTTTTGCTTAAACACCAACCGCGCGTCACAACAAACAGGGGAGAATAGGGCTCATGTTCGCACCTTCTTAGCTTGCTGATAAACCAGGCGCCGTCTTTCCTCCTCCCGTCGGTGCTCGGCGTCAGCTACCACTTGTTTAGGGGTGACGTCCCTAGTCTCAAAGACCGTCAGCTTCGCGCTTACTTGCTCTATATAAAACGAAAAACAAGTCAGGTCAAAACCAAACAGAAAGGCCAATCAACAAAGGAGCAGCGAGTACCCGTAGAAAAATTTTTAAGTATCAAAAGGCCGGCCGCTGCTAGGAAGAAGTTGTTGGCAAAAAACTTTAACTTAGGAAGTTAGTTCAGGGGCTCCCTGTCACTAGATTTGCTCTTCTTCTTTTCAGGCCGTTTTACGGACTCTATCGCCTGTCCCATAAACTTAGGAATAGGTTGAGGCTCGTCATCCTTCCGGACCTAATAATGGAAGTAGCGGGCCGTCTTCTTTTCTTTGGCCATTGGCTCCCCAAATCGATTCCTGATTAGTTTGCCCTTGTTCCAATTAGGGACATCTCCCCAGCCCAACTCACGGCGTATAAAAAGGAAGTCATACTTCCAATATTTCACCTTCGACTTCTTTTCAATGGCCATTATAAAACCGGGGCGATTGTTGAAGCAGTACTATCCCAAGTCTCCAGTCTCCTTGGGAGCCCTCTGGATGGTGTGAACCAGACTAAACACCCGGGCCGTATATGTGAGGCTGCGCAACTCACAAGTCACTATGAAGGAGCAGATGTTATGCCAAGATATGGGCACGGCCTGCACGGGCGCTAGCTCGTACCTTGTCAAAATGTCCACAATCATAGGATGAAGGGGAAGCCTGAGACCATAGTTGAGGGCGGTAGGTAAACCTCGATATACTTAGTGGACGGCTCATTCACTGTTGCGTCTACCTCAGCGATCACAAAGTTGTACCCTGTGGGCAAGAGGTACTCTTTCTCAAGGCTCGTCCTTTTCAAGGTGAGGACAACTTTGGGGTTAATGAAGTGACTGCTCAGACCGTCTTGTGGGTTCGAGCAAACAGGAGCTTTCGGGAACTCTGCTCCCTCCGCCACGATCTCAGGGATTGGCCTCAATGGAGAATGGCCTTTCCTTTTAAGTACTAATTTTCCCGGAGGGGGAGGCCTCTCATGGGATGAGGAGCTCGTTGACACTCCCTTTTCGAGGATGAGCACCCTGACGACCCGTCAGAAGTAGAAGAAGATGTCCCTTCTAAGGAAAAACTTGTACTAGTAGAGGCTACTTCGACAGCTGAATTTGGTGAGCTTGGGACAGAACAGGGATTACCTTGCACGCCTTCGGCCAGCAGCTCATCAGGGGTCCTGACTCAAGGAGTGGACTTCGTCTTGGCCATTTGTCTTCATCGTACCTGGAAATCAGTCATATAATCAGCTATAGTAATCTCCCAGGGATACGACACCTCCACCTTAGGGCTCAGGATACTACGGGTAGAGAAATACTCGTAGCTAAGCCATGAAGGGGTGCCTGGCTCAAAAAGAGGCACTGCCTAGGGAACCTTTTTGGGTTCCCTACATCGATTTTTGCCCGCAACCACCCTGCCATCAATCAAGGCCAGGAGGTTAGGGAATTGTAGATGGCGCCCCTCCACTTGAGGGCCGGCCAACCCTTCAGGAACGTCCCCACTTGAAGAGCAAGATAAAGACATAATTATACAAGTACAACAAATAAATTCTCAGAAGGAATACGAGGGTGTACCTGCAAAGGATGAAGATTCGAGGAGGTAGTTTGAAGATGAGGATGAATACTCAAGCAAAGCCTTAGAAGATACAAGGGAAGAGCTTGAGACACTACAGTAAATTTGAATGAGAAAATGACCTTTTTCCGCCAGATCTAGACCCTTATATAGAGCGAGGAGAGGGGACACTCCTCCCGAGGCACCTAGAAGGCGCAACCCCTCCCAACCTGGCGCCCTGTTATCACCTCTTTACGAGTAAGAAATCCTAGATTTTTAGGGAGAATAAACCTTCGAAAGTGTGGCCTCACGGCCAGTCGGTGCGCTTTTAGCCCCAGTGGGGGCTAAGGGTCTCAGAGCCCGGCCCAACGGCCGGTCATTACACTCTTAGTCCCAGCAGGGGCTAAGGGTCCTTGAGCGTGGCCTTATAACCGTTCACTACACTCTTAGCCCTAGTGGGGGCTTAGGGTCATAGAAGCCCGGCCCTACGGCTGGTCGCTACACTTTTAGCCCTGACAGAAGCTAAGGGTCCTTAAGCGCGGCCTTATGGCCGTTCGATATACTCTTAGCCCCAATGGGGCCTAAGGATCCTCGAGGGCGACCTTAAGGCTGTTCACTGCACTCTTAGCCCTAACGGAAGCTAAGGGTCCTCGAACACGGCCTTATGGCCGGCCGCTACATTTTTGGCCCCTACTGGGGGTAAGAGTCTCCCAGAGCCTGGCCTTACAACCGGTTGCTACACTCTTAGCCCCAGTGGAGGCTAAGGGCCTCAGAGCACGGCCTTTCGGCCGATCACTATACTCTTGGTCCCAGTAGGGGTTAAAAGCCTCTCAGTGCGGCCAGTGGAAGGCCACTATGCTGGGGTCCTGGTAGAGACTATAGTTCCCCGCACTTGGCAGTATGGCTAACTCCCAATTTGAGCGCTATTGCATTAGTCCACACGTACATGTAAACAAATGGTACAAAGAGGCGAGTTGTCAGGAAAGGATCTTTTATTACACCAGCCATATCAGTACATAGTGTCTATGCAAGCAAAAAGAAAGAATACAACAAAAACTCCTACCCCTACTTCTCATCAATTGATACAGGAGGAGCATCACTTAAGCCTGAGGCTTCCACAAGACTGTTGGAGGACGCAAGGTCAACAGGTGGGTTCACAGGCCGCGAAGCTCGAGCCTCCCTGAGCTTGTACTCGATGTTCTCTAACCAGAGCTTGAAAGGATCCCAATGCAGCTGCTGCAGAGTGCACATCAAACACCCCGCCGTGATTCTGTACGAAATACCCAGCTTCATAACTTCGTTCACGACCATAGCATAGAAGATCGCCTGCACCATCTCAGGTATGTTAGAGTCCTAAGCATGCCGTGTAGCCACGCCAAGGTCGAACCTGGACAGAGGATAAGGTGATCCCTATGGAGGGGCTTCGGACGCTGAGCTGAGGTCTCCCTTTGAGGCCATCAAATGGTTTTCGGAACGTATTCGGCCGCCATCTCAGTGCTAGTGAAGTTCGAAAAGAGAATCATTTCCCTTCTCTTTCTCTCTTTTCTATCTCACCTATTCTCCCTCTAAAGGACCGAAGGTGGGCAGGATGTGACATGTCAAAGAAGACTCGTCGTCCCTCTTTATGGAGAGGGAAGCAGGCCGAAGTACACTGCCCTTCCCGAGGTATCCACCAACCAGTCCAGCATTGACATGTGATAGTTATGAGCAGGAACTTCATTAATGAAAATAATAAAAATAAAATGATAACCAATAAAGACAAAGAATTGTCTACTCCCGGAAGAAAAGGGGGCAGCATTTTATTATCAAGATTTGCGATTACACACACCCCTCGTGGGGGGCCTACAAAGGAAAGGGCGTCTTAATACTACTCCTCGTCACTCGAAAGGGGGGCGCGTCCCTCAGCCTCGAAGTCACTGCCGGGCGCGCATGAGGATTATATACCGTCTCAACAAGGCGAGGAACTTAGGCGTGTTGCAGCCTCTCCTCAATAGCCAGCGACATCATCTATAACCATCATGTAAAAGATGATCTGCACCATCTTCGGGATGTTGGAATCGTGAGCATATCGCATCGCCACCCCAAGATCAAAACACGGATAGAGGTCGTGGTAGTTCGGAGGAAGCGGTCTAGGGCCAGGAGCCGAAGGCTCCCTCAGTGCCCATCGAAAGTTTCCTAGACGTACTCAGCCGCCTGCTCTATCATGGCGAAAGTGGGGAAAAGATTCATCTCCATTTTCTTTCTAGCCTCTACTTCTCTAACTCTTCATCCACAAAAGAAAGTTATGAAATACTACTGGGATTTCGCCTTATTTTATAAAGAGAGGATAATGATCTCCAGGGGAATGCATCCCCGGTGGGAGCAGCTAGCCACTCCAACCTCGCCACATGGCTCCTACAACCTGAAGTTCAGACCTAAAGTAAAATGCAAGCACTTTATAAACCCAGAGAAAATCAATCAACACAAAAACGCAACGCGAGGCGGGAAGAAAATGGTTCCCCAGGAAAAGAAACATCATTTTATTATCAAAAGTCCCTGATGGAGTAAGGTCTAAAAAAAGGGTGCGACACAAGGGAAAATTCAAGAAAAATCTAAGACTACTCCTCGTTACTAGAGGGGGACGAGGGCCGGTTGATCTTGAGCTCTCTTCCCGACCGTCCGAAGGGCCGCAGGCCTCCACTGTGACTGTCCATTGCCAAAGTTACGCTTCCCTCAGTTCGTGATTGGTACGGCTCATCGAGGCTCGAAACATGT
>NCQV01070492.1:10980-21021 GCA_002740545.1 Lophocereus schottii
CCCATGTAGCAATCGACCCTGGAGGCAATGAGTGAAGCCACACATACGCCATGTCCCTTAATGAGAAAGGAAATAATTGAAGTGGGATGGCATCAGTGGAACCTTTGTTAAGGTTCAAAATATCACACACCTCTAAAAAGACCAGGAGGCGTAGATTTGAATCCTCCATCGAGGTGCCTCTAAACTGAGATTGTTGCACCATAGATATAAGAGCCGGTTGGAGCTCAAAATTATGAGCTTCTACTATTGGTCTAGCAATGCTGGATGTAATGCAGTCAGCTAGGTAATGAAGTCTCGAAGTGTCTTTCATTGATCTCCTCCACCTTCTACCATACTTGGAGATGCTTATTGGGCTTCGAGCCTTTACTCCCCTAACCGAAGCTTCTTTCACCTCAAACGAAAGGTCCACTGCTAGAAAAGAGGCCTCTAATGACGAAAAAGTTGGTTATTAAAAATATAATTTTCCATCGTTAAAGGCTCTAACAACAAAAAAAATGCTGATATCATCCGTCGTCGGTGGTCCCGTCGTTAATAGTTTTAACGACAACATGAAAATTTTCGACGTCATTCTGGTAACAACAAAAGGTGATATTGTCGTTATTAATTAACTAATTAACGATGAAAAAATAATAATAACAACCATATTATTCATCATTTATTTTATAAAATTAGAAATAAAAAAATTTATAATGTTATCAGTAACAACAACTTTGGTTAGTCATCATTGTTTTTGTTAAACCTTTTTTATCAATTGGGCAATTAACAACGAGTCATACACACAAGCTCAAATGAGGTTCTATCTAGAATTGGGAAAAGCTGACCCGACACGATTACCGACCTGAACCCGACACGAAGTTAAGTGGATTTGGGTATAAATTTTCGACCCGTTTAATTAAATGGGTTGACACGTTCAACCTGTTCAATTAAATGGGTTAGGTTCAGGTCGAGATACTCGGCACGAAAAAGTACCTACTTAACCTGTTTAATTAAATGAGTTAAATAAGTTTTTTCATTTTTTATTTATCCATTTACTTTTTATTAGATGATTAAGAATATAAAAATTTTTAGACATTATGAATTATGACGAATCTGGGAAATTTTAACGAGTAATTATTTAATGTGATAGGTAAACTTAATTTTTAACACTGTAATTATGTATTAGTTGAAGATATTAATGCATAAATAGTCAATTAAGCAATTAAACTTGACATGTTTATCTTAAACGGGTTACGCGGGTTAACCCGTTTAAAAATTAAATGGGTACAGGTAAAGATTTTCAACTCGTTTAATAAACAGGTTAGGTTCAGGTTGAGGAATTCTCAACCCGTTTAAGTTCGACACGAACACGAACCCCACCTGACACGACCTATTACCCAGCTCTAGTTCTATCCCAAAACCAATTGACAACTGGCGGGGTAACTCACAAGCTTATATACATGCTCAAGCCCTTTAATTTCACCAATGTGGGACAACACTCACTATCATATTCTTTGAATTTTATCAATATAGGACAATATCCACTTTCATACTCTAACATACCCCCTCACGTGTGGGCTACTAACAAGACCCAACACGTGCACACAATTTTAATCAAATGGGGACAGTTGCAAATTAAGATCGAGCAACCCACTATGATACCATGTTAAGGTTTTGTTTGTTTATTTTTTGTTAATTTATTATTTAAAGGTTTTTAAGGTTGTTAGGAGTATACATCCTGTTAGACTTCCTATTTAATTATGATTTGTATTAGAGTAGGATTAGTTGGTTAAGAATCCTAGCATCCAAATATGCAATGTCGTAGCTGCCTAACTCGCCTAACTCTTGTATATATTGCTATGTATTACGTCAATGAATGAAAGGGGAATCAACATTACAATTTTCAATCCCAAAATTTCTTCTTTATCATGGTATCAGAGCGCTAGGTCTACGAACTCATGGCAGCAAAATTCGTTCTTGATAATACCTCACCCTATTACGTTCATCCTTCAGAAGGGTCAGGTATTTTGATTATGGCAGTAGTATTCAATGGAGAAAATTATGATCTTTGGGAGAAAGCGGTCACCACAGATCTCCGATCAAAGAACAAGCTCGGATTTGTTGATGGATCTTTCACCCTCAAGGCTGTCGCAGAGCAAGCCGAAGAGGACACTTGGATTATGGTAAACTCTACTATATGCTCTTGGCTATTAAATGTTACTCATCCAAAGTTACGATCCACCGTAGCCTATACCCATGTTGCTAAAACTATGTAGGATGACGTCAAGAAAAGGTACGGTTCCTCTGACATTTCTGAGAAACATAATTTAAAAACTAAAATCAAAAACTGCAAATAAGGAAAAGGAATGTCTGTGGTTAATTATTATTCTGAACTCGTAGGATATTGGAATGAACTAGATGGTGTGGCTAAGCATTATTTTTGTAATTGCAGAAAGTGTGAATGTAAAGATCTTTGGCCTAATATTATCAAGGAAGCCGAAGAAGAGAAAGCACACCAATTTTTAACGGGCTTAACTGATGATAAATATAGTAATGTTCAAGGTCATATTCTGGCTATAGAACCTTTCCCCAATCTTGATCGTATTTATAATATATTTAGACAAGAAGAACATCATAAATGATACATGATTGAGCGTGATGGCAAGCCCGAACTCGCAGCGGCAGCCCTCGCCGTGAATACTAAACAACTAGGCTGAAGCGGTGAACGCCCAGTGTGTGCTCACTGTGGGAAGATAGGACACAAGGAGGCTGGTTGTAATGACATTATTGGCTACCCGTCTAACTGAATAGCAAGGAAAGGGGGCGAGCAGGTCGTGACGGCAGAGGAGGTCGTGGTGGACGCTGGAGCGGCGCAGGGTCTGGCCGTGGAGGTGGACGCTCTGGTGGATGAGAGTATGCAGCAATGGCCTACACTGATCTGGGCAATCCACACCGCTAAACTGATCTGGTGACAAAGAGAGAAGGGACGATAGTGACCATGCAAACAACCCAGGCAGTAAATTCAGCATTTTCTAACTTAACAAATGAACAAGTGCAGAGGATGCTCAGCCTCATTGAGGTTCCAAAAGGAAGTGAAAAATTGTCAGGTAATCCCGAACCACCTTGGTTGATAGATAGTGGGGCTTCAACGCATATGTCTGGTGAGAAAAATTTGTTGACAAGTATCGAAAATGTTGGCCCGGTAATAGTAGATTTGCCAAACAAAGAAAAGACGGTTGCAATTAAGCAAGGGATGGTAATGTTGGACAAGGGATTGAAATTGCATAAGACTTTATTTGTTCCATCTTTGAGATGCAATTTAATATCCATATCTTGTAGTTGCAAGGATTTAAATTGCACTGTCACTTTTGATAAAAAGTCTTGTATTGTGCAGGACCACACTATGAGGACTCCAATTGGTATAGGTGAAGAGCAAGATGGGGTTTACTACTACAAAAAAGCACCTAAGCAAATATAAGTTCATGCTGTCAAGATCGGGCAATTGTGGCACTAACGGATGGGACATCCTTCAAAGGAAGTCATGTTTCTACTAAATGGGTATTTACATTATTCTTGTATAGTTCAAGACAATAATGATGTTTGTGACGTTTGTTTTTGGGCAAAGCAAACTAGAAACCCCTTTCTTTTGAGTGAAAATAAAGCTAACAATTTATTTAAAATAATTCATTGTGATATATGAGGACCCTATAGGGTTCCATCTTTGTGCAGATCTCATTATTTTCTTACTATCGTTGATGATTACAATAGAAGCGTTCGGGTTTATTTAATGAAGGAGAAAAGTGAAACAGGAAAGTGTTTAAAAGTTTTTATTTCTTTGGTTAAAACTCAATTTAGGAAGGAGGTAAAAATCATTAGGAGTGATAACGGTTTGGAATTTAAATCCAAACCTATAAAGGAGTTCTATAAAGAACGTGGAATTATTCCTCAAACCAGTTGTCTAGACACACAGCAGCAGAATGGCTGTGTCAAGAGGAAACACATACATATTTTAGAAGTTACAAAGCCCTTAAGATTTCATACAAACTTGCCTGTTAAGTTTTAGGGAGACTGTGTAAGAACTATAGCTTACTTGATAAATAGGACTCCTAGTAAATTATTGAGTGGGAAAACCCCCTATGAGTTAGTCTATAAAAATAAACCCAACTATGATTAGTCTATAAAAATAAACCCAACTATGATCTCATCAAGGTGTTTGGATGCTTGATTGTTGCTCAAATTATAAGGGGAGATAAATTTGATTCTAGAAGTAGCAGGTGTGTTTTTATCGGATATCTTTTTGAAAAGAAGAGTTAGACATTATATGATTTAGAAAATCATAAAGCTTTTGAAAGTGGAGATGTGAAGTTTTATGAAGATAATTTTCCCTTCAAGGCTGATACTTTGGTGTCAAGTGATAAAGAGAGCAATGAAAATTATTTAGAAAATATAACATGCATGGATGCAGACTTTGGTGTATGTACTGGACAGGGGGAGCCTCGAGAAGACCAACCCACACCACGCCAATGTTCAGCAGAAGTAAGTCCATCAGCTGGCCCAGCACAGCAAAGCCCAGTGCCCCTGGGACAGGCGTCTAGGCAGGCGCCTCTCGGATAGGCCTCTGGACCTGATTTAGCTGGGCCCAGTTCTGAAAATGGGCCAAATTCAGTAGGTTCAACCGTGCCAAACAGTCCAGAAAATAGTTCACCTACAATACAAAGATCGCAACGTCAACATCAACCACCCGCGAATTTGAATCAGTTTATTTGCTACAGTGCTAATATTAAAAACCCCATCTCAGCTCTCACGTCAGACCACGAGGAGTTCTTAGGTACGTCCTACCCTTTACATCACTATGTGACATGTGTAAATTTTTCTCTTTCACATCAATGTTTTCTTGCTACTATTATGAAGGTAGACGAGCCAAAATTTAATCATGAAGCAGTGAAAGATGCAAAATGGAGAGAGGCTATGGCTGAGGAGATAGAGGCTCTTGCTAAAACTGGTACTTGGGAAATTGAAGATTTGCCTTCATGTAAGAATCCAATTGGTTACAAATGGGTTTATCAGGTTAAGTATAATTTAGATGGTTCTATTCAGCGTGACTAGTCATACAAGGAGATCATCAGGAGGAAGGTATAGACTATACTGAAACCTTTGCTCCTGTCGTGAAGATGACTAGTGTAAGATGTTTCCTTTCTTTAGCTACTACAAATGGTTGGGAATTACATCAGCTTGACGTTAATAATGCTTTTCTTCTTGGTGATCTAGATGAGGAGGTGTATATGAAACTGCCACCTGGATATACTGCCTCTACATCTAAAAAAGTGTGCAAACTGAAAAAGTCTCTATATGGTTTCAAACAAGCTCCAAGGCAATGGTTTGCAAAGCTCTCGTCAAAGCTTTGTGAATATGGTTTGTAAAGTCTTAAGCAGATTATTCTTTGTTTACTTATCGCCAGGGGGAGGTGTTTATGGCACTTATAGTTTATGTTGATGACATTGTTATCGCTACTACCAATTCTCAAGCATGCCAAAAATTCAAAGAATATCTCAACCATTGCTTCAGCATAAAAGATTTAGGGCCTCTAAATATTTTTTTGGTATTAAGGTGACAACAGGACCTAAAGGCTTATTTTTGTGTCAACAAAAATATGCATTAGAAATTGCTGATGACTGTGGTTTATTAGGAGCTAAACCTACTGATTTTCCTATAGAGCAAAATCACAAACTTGCTCTTGCAAAGGGAAAAGATTTCAAAGACCGAACTCCTTACAGGCGCCTTGTAGGCCACT
Source organism: Lophocereus schottii (assembly GCA_002740545.1). Lineage (NCBI taxonomy): Eukaryota > Viridiplantae > Streptophyta > Magnoliopsida > Caryophyllales > Cactaceae > Lophocereus > Lophocereus schottii. The sequence continues at coordinate 16,748 of NCQV01070492.1, forward strand.
TAATTTATTTGACAATCACAAAGCCTGATCTTAAATATGCAGTTCATATTTTGTCTCAATTCATGCAGACACCAAAAGAAGAACATATGGAAGCTGCGAGAAAGGTTGTTCATTATATAAAAAGTACTGCAAGTCAAGGACTCCTATTATCAAGGGATTCCAATCTCAAATTAGTAGGCTACTGTGATTCAGATTGGAGAGCATGTCCTATAACAAGAAAGTCTCTAATAGGCTAATTCATCAAGCTTGGAAACTCTCATATTTCATGGAAGGCCAAAAAGCAAAATATAGCTTCTAGATCATCAGCTGAAGCAGAATATCAGTCTCTTACAGAAGCCACTAGCAAGATTATTTGGCTCCGTTCTTTTCTGGCATACCTAGGTGTCTTCATTAACAATCCTAGTCCTCTATTTTGTGACAATCAATCCACTTTACATATTGCCAACAATCCAATTTTTCATGAAAGGACAAAACACATTGAATTGGATTGTCATTTTATTCGGGAAAAATTAGAAGGTCGATTATTGAAGTTCCCCAAAATCTCCTCACAACAACAACCTGCAGACATGTTCACTAAAGCTCTTGGTCGTGCTCATTTTTAATTTTTCAAATCCAAACTGGGCATTATTAACATACATGCTCCAACTTGAGGGGGAGTGACAAACAAGGTTTTGTTTGTTTATTTTTTTGTTAATTTATTATTTAGAGGTTGTTAAGGTTGTTAGGAGTATACATCCTGTTAGACTTCCTATTTAATTATGATTTGTATTAGAGTAGGATTAGCTGGTTAAGAATCCTAGCATCCAAATATGTAATGTCGTAGCTTCTTAACTCGCCTAACTCTTGTATATATTGCTATGTATTACGTCAATGAAGGAAAAGGGGATCATCATTACAATTTTCAATCCCAAAATTTCTTGTTTATCAGTTTCAATAACGACAAAATGTTTTGTTGTTGAGAATTGCAAGCACCTGATAATAATGACCAATTACTTGTGTTGTTAATAATTTTGTGGAGTTAGTTTCAACTGTGTAACCATTATAATGGTAAAATAGATTAAATAGCTCAAGGAAATACTAGCTATACTAATTTCTTATATCTATCGAATGAAAAACAATTCGTTTGTAAATGTTTGCTGCAAAGGAAAATTATATATATGATACAAAAACATCTTAACTTTAGAAACAATTCAAGAAAGTAGATGAGTTATGTTGGTCTTAACTTTGATGTCTAAGTACATAAAAAGTTGGCTAAAAACAAAGGGGAAAACTAATGATCTCATATCCTATAGCCAAATAGTGGAATAGCACTAAAACTTTGAATGAGGATCCAGCATCTTCATGCATCTATTGACAAAAAAAAGAAAGTATTAGACCTTTATTCATAAAGAGAGAGATTATAAAAAGTATGTACACAAAAAGTTTATCATCAACCGCTAACTTCATTTGTTAGAACAATAATTTTAAGGCAAATTGATTTCAATCTCGGCACCAGTTTATAGCAAAAACGATTGTGTACATGACTACAAAATCATGTTTTCAGGTGGAGGATGTTCCTGTCAGTTTGTACACCAAAAGTATGTTCAGCATAAGTTTAGCATCAACAGTTAACTTCATTTGTAACAAAAATAATTTTCAGCAAGGCCTTTTAAATCTCGACACCACTTTGTAACACCACTTATCCAAAAACAATACACTAGTCAATGGAGGAGTACAGATGTAATCCATTCCTTGAAGTGAAAACAGACATATAAACATACAGATGCTCGTGTCAGTTTGAAGGTGAGTTCATGTCAGTTTCATGTACTTACTTAAATCTTCTATAGCCTTAAGGATGCTATTTATAGCGAAATAACTGCATGACATTTTGCTCTTCTAAATATCTCTCATTCGCCACAACATAAGTAAGATAACTAACATAATTAACACCCCCAAATAGATTTCTCATTCATCATAGCATAACACTACTCATCAAGATATATCATTCATTTCATGGTAACACAACAGAACCTCGCACCATCAAAAAATCTCCCCACATTTAGACTAAACAAATTTTCAATGAACAATATGAAACTTAAAATTAAGTTCAAACATGGTGTTTCATGTCCATCACGTGCTGCAGATGGCAGAAGAGTCTTGAATTGTTAGAAAACAAGATCCTTGATCTTCATCATTTTAGTTTCAACCGACTCCATGCAATTTTGAAGCTTTTCATTTTACGCCTCGTCTATAGCCAAACGATCAGTTAGAACTTCATTCTTTCTTCTTATAGCATTCTTTTCAAATTCAAGCTTAGCTTCAGTAGAATACGATCCCCTTACATTTTTTGCCTTTACTCCTCCCCCAAGGCCAAGTACTTGACTTCGAGATTTTGGCTTGAAAACATTTTCGGCAACCTTCTAATTGGAAAAAAGTTATGCATAATCAATTAAGCGGAGATGGCTTATTTAGCATGCAAGTATGTTGTATGTATATACTATGTATACTGCTTTTTAAATGGATATTCTGGCTATACTCAGATCTCTATTACTTCTGAGGATCAAGAGAAGACTACTTTCACCTACCCATTTGGGACATATGCCTTTAGTCGAATGCAGTTTGGACCGTGCAATGCCCCTGCTACTGTTCAACGTTACATGATTTCTATTTTCTCAGATTTAGTTGAACACTGCTTGGAAATTTTCATGGATGACTTTTCTATGTTTGGGTTTTCCTTTGATTAATGTTTGTCTAATCTGAGAAAAGTGTTGGACAAGTGTAGGGAGAAAAATTTGACTTTGAACTAAGAGAAATGTCATTTTATGGTCAAAAAGGGAATAGTCTTAGGTCATGTCATTTCTAAAGATGGGATTGAAGTAGACAAGGCTAAGACTGATTCGATTATTAATCTCCCCCCTCCCCCTTGTGTGAAAGAGGCAAGGTCTTTTCTTGAACATGCTGGCTTCTATCGTCGATTCATTAGAGACGTTAGTAAGATAGCAAAGCCCTTGACCGGCTTGTTAGCTAAGGAGGTGCCATTTTACTTCTCTAAGGACTGTCTTGTCGCCTTCACTAAGCTTAAGGAAGCCTTGACCTCTGCTCCCGTTCTTCATCCCCCCATATGGGGAGAACCATTTGAATTGATGTATGATGCATCTGATTATGCTGTTGCGGCTGTTCTAGGACAACGTGTTGATAAGAAGCCCCATGTCATCTATTATGCTAGTCACACTCTGAATGATGCCCAAATGAAGTATACTGTTACTGATAGGAATTTTTGGCTATGATCTTTGGCTTTGAAAAGTTTAGACATTACTTGATTGGGTCTCATGTGATTGTCTATACTGATCAATCTACCCTTAAGTATCTTCTTTCTAAGAAGGATGCTAAACCTAGACTGGTGAGATGGATCTTACTTTTGCAAGAGTTTGATTGTGAGATTAGGGATAAGAAAGGTTCTGAGAATCTTGCAGCTGACCATTTGTCTAGGATTCTCTATGATAGAGAGAGTGAGTCAACTGTTTCTGAGTACTTCCCTGATGAGCAATTGCATGCTGTCCATCCTGATCTCCGGTATGCTGACATTGTGAACTACCTAGTTGCTGGTAGGATTCCTGCGGGTAGGACTAAGAATGATAAGGATAGCTTCTTCCACCTCGTGAAATTCTTTGTTTGGGATGATCCTTATTTGTCTAAGTACTGTGCTGACCAAGTCTTTAGGAGGTGTATTCCCGACAATAAGGTGAGAAGTGTCCTTTCTTTTTGTTATGATCTGGCATATAGGGGGCATTTTAGTGGGAGGAATACTGCAGTCAAAGTTCTTCAATGTGGATTCTACTAGCCCACTTTATTTACGGGTGCTTTTAAATACTGTAGGCATTGCCCTAGGTGCCAGTAGTTGGGTAGAATAAGCAGGCGGGATATGATGCCATTGAGTCCCTTCATTGTAGTGGAGATTTTTGATGTGTGGCGAATAGATTTTATAGGACCATTTCCATCATCTTTTGGGAATGAGTATATTATATTAGCTGTGGATTGTGTCTCTAAATGGGTTGAGGTCATCCCTTCTAGGACTAATGATGCTAAGGTTGTTGTCAAGTTCCTTAGGGAGAACATCTTTGCTAGATTTGGCATGCCCCGGGTTATCATTAGTGATTAGGAGATCCATTTCAATAATCAGTCTTTTGATGCCTTACTGAAAAGGTATTCCATAATCCACAGGTTAGCTACCGCTATCATCCCTAAACCAGTGGCCAAGTTGAAGTATCCAATCGGCAGATTAAACAGATTATAGA
>NCQV01070497.1:0-14190 GCA_002740545.1 Lophocereus schottii
TAAATAAATACATATATATATATATATACATATATATATGCATGTGTATATATACATACATACGTATATACATGCATATATATATCTGTATGTATATATGAGTTAGTTTGTGGTCCAACCAGTTGTACAATTGCTGTGTACAACCTGGCGGATAATTGCCCATCTGGGGTGCTACATACACAATGCAAATAAAACTGCCGCAAAAAATGTATATATATATTTAGAAAAACGAAATGGCGCTCACAACCCATATGTTCAAATCACAACCCACGAACTTCTACTCACTTTCTCTATCCAAAACCGCTGAAGTTCCTGCTTGACTTAGTGAAATTATGTTACGTTTGCTTCCAGATTCTACCACGAAATCTTCGAAAAATGATTACTGAACCTTAAACCAAACACTTCGATGTAAGTTTTAGCAACAAATGAAATTTATTTGCATGTTGGAAACAAGATAATAGATTCACTTGGCATTCTAGGTTCTAAGAAAATTACGCACTCATAATCTCGCTTTTGCAATGTTTGGAGATGGAAACTCACCATTCATCAGTAGCAAAGAAAAGATGTAATAGCCTAGCATCTTTCCCGCTTCTGATATTATCCGCTTTGGTCCTCGGTGCTCACGGCTTTAAAACACGTCACAAAGGTGAGGTATCCAGCCCCTTAATAAGGCAGCCTTCGTTCTCCTTACCTGCCGATGTGGGACTAGTTCGCCTAATCGCACCCCCCTCTCAAGGGTCCGGCATCCTCGCGGGCACACCGACACGGGGTGGCTCTGATACCACTGTAACAGCCTAGCACCTTTCCTGCTTGTGATATTGTCCGCTGTGGGCCTTGGCCGTCACATCTTTAAAACGCGTCATAAGGGTAAGGAGAACGAAGGCTACCTTATTAAGAGGCTGGATGCCTCACCCTTGTGACACATTTTAAAGACGTGAGGGTCGAAGCCCAAAGCAGACAATATCACAAGCGGGAAAGGTGTTGTCCTGTTACAAGATATCTAAGCCTCACGCTTGTGACGCGTTTTAAAGCCGTGATGGTCGAGGCCCAAAGCAGACAATATCACAAGCGGAAAAGGTGCTGGGCCATTACAAGAGATCTGCTAATGATGAATCAAACACTACTTAGAAAGGTATGTTGAAAACCTTAAACCTAGTATTAGTGAGTCATAATACTTAACCAGTGAGCAGTAACTATGAATACCTGATTCTATCCGCACATTCATAAGAAAACATTTAATTTGATGTTGATTGATACTATGCAAAACACTTTTACCTTAGCTATTCTGATTTGCTGTATAGTGAGTTGTACCTTATATTATAGTGAGTTATAGCTTTACTTTAGTAAGCTGTAAATCATATTCTAGTGGCTATCAACATATGCATGCTATAGTGAGTTTTGCCTTATATTGTAGTGAGCTATCCCTTGAATTTAGTGAGCCATGACTAGAATTTAGTGAGCTATAAATTATATTCTAGTGGTTGTTAACATATGAATGTTGTAGTGAGTTGTACGTTACATTGTAGCAAGCTATGAATTAAATTTAGTGAGTCATGACTACAATTTGGTACCATATATTCTAGTTTGCAGTCTAGAACTCTAATCTCTTTCATATACTATTTCACGTACATAGTGAGTTGTATATTGTAGTGAGCCATGATATTGTTTTAGTGAGCTGCACCAATTATTCTAGTGTGCTATCACATGTACTTAATTTATTATTAACATTACTTGTAATACTATTTGATTGATCGAAGACAGAAAGGTCAACCACAAGCCCTAAGGATATAATTAAACAAGTTGTCAGAGACATCTCTTTTGATCCAGTGAACTTTAAGTAATTACACTTCAAATATATCCAAACACATACAGTATAGTTCGCTGCACTAAAATTATCTTTTGCTTTTTTATTGAAGTCTAAAGGATCAAAATAAAACAAATGAAACAAATCAAGGAATGCATAAGGATATTACTGATAATTCAGGCCAAGGTATGTCTACATTATGTAAGTTTATATGTAATGAATTGAATTGCATATGTAGTGGCGAGGTGAAATTGTATTCAAAGGAGATCTTTATCTGCAATTATATTTTAGCGAGCTGGACTGCATTTGCAGTGAGCAAACAACTATGTTTAGTGTGCTGAACTACAATTGTAGTGAGCAAACAGTTACATTTAGTGAGCTGAATAGTAATTCTAGTGACCAGACAGTTTATTTTAGTAAGTTAAAATACGTATAGTTAAGCATTGCAATCCTTTCTGGTGTACTAGTTCCTAAATCTAGTGAGTTAATCTCATATTTTAAAACCTAGTAAACTATACATCTAAAATTATATTTAGTGAGCTGAATTGCATTTGTAGCGAGAAGCAACTATGTTTAGTGAGTTGAATTACATTTCTAGTGAGCAGGCAACTATATTTAGTGAGCTCAACTGTAATTCTAGTGAGCAAATAGTTTATTTTAATGAACTGAAATATATATACAGAGCTCCAGATTAAATTAAACATTGCCCATTTATTGAGTTACACATCTTGTTCACTTACACAAAGCACAATGTACAGCTACAGAAGACGCAAGCGAGGAAGCTCCACCAAATCAAGAACACACTCCATAACTTGAAAAGCAGCAGGAAAACCTATCCACGCGAAGGGACAAGACATCTGAAGGGAAAACAGCTTATCAAGTACTACTGTAAGGAAAAGAAGGGTGAAACAAGAAGGTAGGAAGAATAGAAATATTTGCAACAATCCAATCAATTCAGAAGATGAGCAAATCCGAGCTCCCACAGCAAGGGAGAAAGAAAAGGTGGTGCTGGAAAAGCAATCTATGCATGCTGCGTAAGAATCACAGGCTACTCAATAGGGAGAAGGAGAAAAAGATCAATAAAAAATAAGAGAACCACCTCAACAATACACTCCCATAGCAGGGAAAAAACGAGAGGTGGTGCTGGGAGAAAAGGATAAAGGAGCCAAAGAGAACTGATGCACAATAGAAGATTGGTAAAAAAGAAGAATAAAAGGGGAAAAGAAGAATTTAGAGCAGACAATCCCCTGATGTTACCAAAAATATTGCCCAAGAAAACTCTAAAAAATTAATCACCAACATTCATAGATAACTTTCAGAGGAAACATATGACACTGTAGAGGACACCACTTACAAAATGCCTCCCCCTGGCATGATGATGAATCTGACTCTGACGACAAAGTGTTGGTGAAGAAAATCAAGAAGATAAAACAAGCATCAAAGTCCAGATCAAAGCAAATACAAATGAGGTTAAAAATGTGTGCTACGGCAGAAGCTGATAAGGAAAGGCAGGCTGTTTAGAATAGTCTAAAAACTCCTACAAAGAGTGGACAGCTCTCAGTTTTGTAACATGGACAACAACATAAATCCCCAAAACATCACGCAAGTAATACCATCCATGTTCAAGACCCTAAGTCTGTGCAATTTGTGCCAAAACCTGATGAGGAAGACCCAAAACCCAAAAAGATATTTCAGACCAGAATATCACCATTAGGGTTCGTTGTAATGATTGAGAAATTCAATTAGGCACAAAGATAGGCAATAAGAGATACGGGGTTTGGAGGATTCCTCTATGTACAAGTAAATAAATTACTGGGGGATTTATGCAAATGGCTTGTAGATAGCTTTGACCCATACTTAGTTACCTTTTATATATCACCTGATAAGAAGATTGAGATTACACCAATGGATGTACATCTCACATTAGCACTCCCCATTATGGAAGGAAGGTTGAGGAGTTTTATGGCAAAAAGCCAAAGGATGCCAAATACAATGAAGTCCTCGTAGCATGGAGAAAAGAGTGGAATCTGCAAGATGGGACCCCTAAGCTCAGCCAAATGACACAATACATACTAAGCCAGACTGATGCAGGGGAAAGTTTGAAGAGAAACTTTGTGCTGTACATCGGTCTCCTGCTTTTTCAACGGTTCAAAAAATGTACATTGCACACCCTATTTTGCCAAGAATGTTGCTAATGTTGAACACATAGCAACAATTAATTTGTGTTGGTACACCATTGATATATTGTGTGAATCTATCAAAAAGAGAGCTTCAAACTTTGATAAGCCTATTCTCTTCTTGATAATAAGTTCCTTCTATTTTATCAGAATATCATGTTTTCAGTAAGCACAACGGCACTTTCAGTGAGATAAACATATGTACTTAGTGAGCAGAACAACATTTTTAGTGAGCAGAACAAATATCATGGTAAGCAAACCATTTACTTTGGTAAGCAAAACATACATTTTAGTGAGTAGAATATGTATTTTACTGAGCACAACAGTACTTTTGGTGAGCTATGCAAAACTTGTTCATATGTGATAATTGTCTATTACATTGATCTATATTGACCATTTTAATGAGCACACATCACTTAACCCACATACATATCGGAATTATTATTACAGAACATTACTTCATGTTAGTGAACTACTATATATTTTAGCGAGCAAAATGTTTAGTGAGCAGAGCACTATTTTTAATGAGCAGACCATATAACTTAGTGAGCAGAACATGTCTCTTAGTGAGTACCAGTTCAGTTTTGGTGAGCTATAAATGACTTGTTCATAGATGACAATTGTCTATTACATTGATCTCTATTAGCAAATTTGGTGAGCCAAATAGGAACTATTCTTAGAGAACATTACTTCATGTCAGTGAGCTAGTATACATTTGTGGTGAGCAGGAAATATATTTTAGTGAGTATAGATTCATTTTTTGGCGAGCTATATAGAATTAATTACAATGAACATTTCTCTTATAGATGCTACATCTTGATAGAATTCTCCTCAGAAGAAGGACTGTTGAGAGGTAATTCTCCATAATCAAAAGATGAACAATAGAAAAGCTGAGGGACAGAGTGAAAAAAAGAGAAAGGCTAATCGAGTTGGTCCAAAAGAAGTGATGAAAGGCTTTGGAAAGGCCAGAGTGCAGCCTCCAATACAAATAGACATAGAAGAGCATGCTGAACCTCAGGCACAAAAGGAACCTCAGCCACAAAAGGAAGAACAGCCAAAGATGTTTTCACAAACGGATGAAACATCAAAGTTAAAGGTATCATTTAATTCATTTATAACAATTAAGCATAATGAAAGAATTTAAAGGAACATCTATCTAACATCTTACAATACTTGAATGATGTCCACATACGGAGAGATACGGAAGAAATGGCTGAAGTAACGAAGGTTTTTAGCAACTGCAATCAAGAGGTATAGAACCTTTATGGACTGCTTGTCAAAACGTTAACAAAATAATGAAGCACTCAAGAAAATAAGAGATGTGGCAATAAGCATGTTCTCTTCATATTGTGAGGCTCAAATATCAAAATCCCCACCAATGGCAAAAAAAGAAAAAGGGGATAAAAGCCCTGAGATACCACCATTCAATTAAGATGATGAATGTAGAACAAAGCTACTGTATTCGAGGCGATAATTGAATTGGAGAATGCTTTTACAAAGCAATAAAAGACCAGCAGTTAGAAAGCCAAAAGTGTAAGAAGCAAAAGTCCTACATCAAGGCAAGGGGACAATGACATGCCCAATCTTAGGTTGATTAATGTAGCCAAAGCCCAGCTCCTGTAACACTAGCACCACTTCAGACATCACCTTCCTCCCCCCTGCAAAAATAAATCAGGCACCACTACCCTCCCCCTTGCAGAGACACATCAGACACCACCACCTTCTCTCTATAGAGACACATCAAATGCCACCACTTTCCCCCCTAAAAAAACACTTCAGACATCACCACCCTCCCTCCCACATAGACACTACAGACACCACCACCCTCCATCAATCTAGAAATACAAATAGAGTGAGAAGAAAGGTAGAAAATAACTAATGGAGAGCAAAAATCTTCTGGTAGAGAAGAAGGCAAAAAGAAAACAACAAATAAAGCTGGTAAAAATTTTCCGTGAGCAGACTGTTACTTTCAGTGAGCAGACTATTACTTTCGGTGAGCTATAGGCAAGTTGTTGATAAATGACAATTTTATGTTACGGTAAGCTAGAATGACACATCTTGTAAGCACACATCACTTTTAGATGGCTCTAGGAACGCGCAAAGGGGACCTTGTTGGTAGTGAACATTATTTTTTTTAGTGAGCTGGTGTGCATTGGTAGTGAGTAGAAGTTAAATTTTAGTAAGCAGAACGTATAACTTGGTGAGCAGAACATATACGTCAGTAAGCTGTAAGACCTACCTTCGTTATTTTTACGTTAAGTTGTCTGTCTTGCTTTTACGTTATAAAATCATATTTTTAGTAACTATGTGAGTTTTTAACGATTAAATTCATTAAAAAGAACGATTATTTGTTTAATGTTATTATCGATGTTACATATTTATAAGATTATCGAATGAACGCTAAACCGAGTTTTTAAAATCATTTTCCGTTTTACGTGGCTGATTCCCAAAGTTTAAACTGAAATGTTAATTGTGGGTCATTTCAATTCGGGTTTAGCCTAACCATTAGCGAGTACGGGCCGGAACTCAGTTGAATGATGTTAATTGAGTCAAAAAAACGGAAATGGATCGAAAAGGGGGGGAAGTCGGGTCTCCGGAAAAACCCGAGACCTCGAACCCTTCACCCTCTCACGCTCATCTTTCAAAAATAGTAATAGCTTAGGAGGCGAGAACACCCACCTAGAATCGCTTCATTACCCACTAAATTGGTAGTAATTCACGCCCAAAATCCCCCGCTGAACTCGTCTCTGGCTTGGCTACTCCCGGAACCTGAAACCCTAGCTTCGATTTAGTGGCGTCTTAGGTTGATTTTGGCCAGAAGTTAACTCCAAATCTATAGAGGAGGCTGGGATAAAGGTGGGTCGTTGGTTTCTGGCAGGTGGACGGCCGGTTTTGGGCGAGTAGACGTGTGGATGTGAGGCTGTGCGAAGTGGAGGAAATTTGGTGGTGGAGTGGGCGGCTGAGACGCTGGGGGGGACCAACCGTCCCTTTCCCTCGCCGGCGACGCGTGCTGGCCGGCGGCAGTGCCAGTTGGCCGGTCGCCGATGAGAGAGAGAGAGATGAGAGAGAGAGAGAGCTATGGTAGAGAGAGAGAGCGTGAGAGGGTGAAGGGGTCGGGGTCTCGGGTTTTTCCTGAGACCCGACTTCCCCCCTTTTCGATCCATTTCCTTTTTTTTTTGACTCAATTAACATCATTCAACTAAGTTCCGGTCCGTACTCGCTAATGGTTAAGCTAAACCTAAATTGAAACGACCCACAATTAACATTTCAGTTTAAACTTTGGAAATCGGCAAAGTAAAATGGAAAATGATTTTAAAAACTCGGTTTAGCGTTGATTCGATAATCTTATAAATAAGTAACATCGATAATAACATTAATTAAATAATCATTCTTTTGAATGAATTTAATCGTTAAAAACTCACACAGTTACTAAAAATACGATTTTATAATGTAAAAGCAAGACAGGCAATTTAACGTAAAAATAACGAAGGTAAGTCTTACATAAGCAGAACACATGTGTGAGTGAGAGAACATATATGTTAGTGAGCAGAACATATAGTTTAGTGAATGGTGAGCAGCAATCTCTATTTAATGAGCAGAACAAACATTTTACTGAGCATAGTATCTATTTTAGTGAGCACTCACACATGTTATGTATTGGTTGAGCTATATTATCATCAACTCTAATATAATCTTTTGCAGAAGAAGAGCAACAAGAAGGCAAGACATTAACCGAGTAGAGAGAAAGGGTGAATGACAGAACCCTTCTGCTCCCCTTCTGTGTAGAAAACAACAAAGATTACGGAGTTGTCAGCCCAGGAGAAGATCATTGCTAATTATGTGTTCCACCCATGACAGGACCTTGATCCAAAGTAAGCACCAAACTGCTAGATAGAAGACACTTATAAACACTTAAATTATAATGAATATATACTTACATTTATTTTTCCCTTTTCTTGCTAAATCAGTGAAGAATTGTTTGATATCGAAACACATGTTGTACATTGGTATCACGTGTCAACAATGCGTCCAAGGGAATACATTGATACACATGTGGTCAACGTCTGGGCTGCTATCCTCAACAACTTAAAGAGAAAAACAAGTGAAGGATCTTTAAGAAATTTTTGCACCAGTTGATGTAATGGTAAATATATACCTATTTTTTTTCATAAATACAAATGATTAATCACTTAATGATACTACTGCAAAAATGCAATTGACCTTGGACCCCTTGATAAATATAGCAAAATCAGAAGGGGCAAGGTATATTGATTTTAAAACAATTCTTAAGAGAGAATTCCAGAGATCTGACAAATGGTTATTAGAAAAACAATTACAACTGGTAGGCATTAATCTAATACATTTTTGTTGTATATTACAATGCCAAATTATCAAATATTATTCATAATTCAATTTGAAGGTGTTCTTCCCGGTATGTCACAAGAAACACTTTTTCATCTTTTGCTTTGATTTAAAGGAGGAAAGGCTTGACATTATGCACAACATGCACATAACTGCTCCATAGAAAACAACATATGGAGCAACACATCTATCAGTGGTACGTTCAAATGCTTACTAATTCATTTAATTTACAATAAATCATCAAACATATCTAATGAGCTGACAAATTTGGTGAGCTAATACATATTTTTGGTGAGCTAACACACATATTTATTTGGTGAGCTAAGACACATATGTAGTGTGCTGAGAATCAATGATTGACAAAATATTGCTTTGTGAGGCAACACATATATTTGGTGAGCTATTAACTAATTTGAATGAGCGGAATAAAATTACTTATTGTACACAAGCAAGAGCTTTAGGGAGATTTCTTTAGGATAGTGTTGGTCACCCCAAACATGAAATTGTGAAGAAGATGAAACCAGTGCAAATGAGAATGCCATAGAGGACAATAGATAATGTCACAGACTGTGGAATTTTTTGCATGAGGCATATGGAGTCTTACTTTGGCCAAGCAGATAAATGGGATTGTGGTTTCAAGAAAAATGAAGTAAGTTTACCAAAAATGTTTTCTCCACAAAAATATCTTGAAATAAATGCAACACCTATTAATGGTTTGTTTCCTTGTTTTTTTGTTTTCTTTGCAGGACAAAAGTCTACTTGATGTAATACGAGTATGGTACTGCTATAAGATCATCAACAATGAAGAAAATATATACAAGAATAGAGTGAAGAGGTTTGCAAAGGAGTTCTATGATAAATAACGAGCAAAACCAAATGTAAAAGTAGACCTGCCTCAAGTGCCAACAGCATAAGTAATCAGCCTTGCCTTAGTTACACTAATTTTAGGAACTTATGTACCCAATACTCTCAAATAAACACTGTTACTATGCTTACCTTTAATCATGGTGAAGTACTGTTATACAACATTTACTATTGGATATTTTATATCTTTTAATATACTTAATTCCAGTGAGCTAGCAGACCAAACCAGTGAGCTAGCAGACAAAATCGGTGAGCTAGTAGCCTAACCCAATGAGCTATATCTTTTACTATGCTAAATTTTAGAAATGAATGCAAAATCAAACTAAAATGATATTTTTTTTATAATGTTAAGTCAAATATTAAAGTGTACAAAATGTCATGGTCATAGAATACTATACTTTTATAATGTTAAATCATCAAACAGATGAAAATAGTTTTGTAAAATATAGTGAACTAATAGATAAAACTAGCGAGTTATGAATCTTCAGCAGTGAGCAACGTATTATAAGTGTCAAAAACCCTATTATAAACTTCAAAATTATTCGACATGATTTACTTAACTTTCAAATACAAAAATAATTCTCATCACATAACATCACAAAAAAATAAAAACATCATAATCAATAAAAATACAAGTTTGAAATTTATTAATCAAAATACAAATTCACACTTGAAGTTTTATTTAAAAAAAAGTATTGAATGGCCCAGGTACAAAAAACTTCATTAATGCCAGAAGCCAATGCCCTCTCTCACAATACCAAAATCTCATGCTCGATTCCCTAGTAACCTGTTTTACAAAATAAAATAGCATACACATATCTTTAGTGAGCCATAGTATAAATGTAGTGAGTAGGCACACTATATTAGTGAGCCAATACATGATATTTTTAGTGAGCAGACACACTATATTAGTGAGCGTATTACCCTTGAATGCTAGCAGCTTCAGAAGCAGGATTCAACTGGTTGGTAGGAATCCTATTCCCATTTGGTTGCCTCAACTTTCATCAAAAATCAAGCTAAAAACCCTATATATTTCATTAAAATCTATTGCTAGATTAGACGCACCGGCTGGATTAGATGAATCTACAGCAACAACCTAATTCATGGCAGGAAACACGTATTTTTAGTGAGCATATACATATATTTAGTGAGCCAATGCATCAATGTGGTGAGTGGAACCTGTAAAACTAACAGTGTGAGAACTGAAACATGTACTAAGCCAATACATAATTTTAGTGAGCAGACACACTATATTAGTGGGCGTATTAACACTTTTAGTGAGCCAAAATACAGAATATTTTTATTGGTCTTAGCAGCAAACTCAGCAAACTCCAAAAAGATATTACTATAAGAAATATAGCTTGTTCACTGAGATTGTCAATAGAATTTAACTGAAATTGAGATACATCTCCTCCATTTCTTGAAGACAACCTTGCCTTCCTTAATCCAATAATGTTTGATATCTTCTCCAATGTACTTTTGCTCCTCACATTCCTTTCACCTTTCTTTCTTGAACCTTTAGGGTTACCAATCATTTTTATACTATCACTAGGTAGTTGATCATTTTCAGTGTCAGAGACATGGACTGAACCCACAACAACAACACCAACATCAGCCTTTAGCAAAGCAAAAACTTATTCACATAACTTTCTTACATGAGTAGTTGATTCACTTGTAAGAAGCAACACCTCAAACTACCTATGCATCTGAATCCTCTATATAAAACAAAGAACACCAACTGTATTACCACTTGGAGCTTCTTCTACAACCCAGGGGCTCTAACTAGCCCAGTCCATCATTTCAAAATATATTGATAGGGACTCTAGGCACACAATAAACGTTGAAAATCTGCAAATAGTGGCAGCAAAGAATAGTACTCTCACTGCACTTTTTACAGTCACACATAATATTTTGGTCTAAAAGATTAAACTTAACCACGAACCCAAACTTCTTCGAAAGGCGGTTCTCATGCACAACATATATATGCTCTGTACTATAGCCGATTTCACTTGAGCTGAGAGGACCTTGACGACACCCTTCTCCTTTAATGTATTCATTCTCAAACACTTTGTACAAGTTGTTTGTATAGATCTTCGAAGCATGCTGTAAAATGCTAACATGTGGCAAATACATATCGAGAAATCCATCCTTATTTTTTACATTCTCATCGTTCTCCTTAATCCTGCATTCAGTAATAACGTCATATAATATATTGTAAAAATCAAACAAACCATAAGCGGCATTGACTCTCTTTGACAAAGAAGCATTTGTCGTCTCAATCTTTGTAATGATAAAATGCCACCAAAGAAAACATCCTTGCAAAAAACTAGACACTATTTTTCTTTCAACTGACACAAACTAACCAACCAAGCATTTTCAGCACATTTATACTCTTCAACCAGCCCAACTCACAAAAAGAGTGAGGAGAAAGTAATAAGTTAGTGAGCAAAAAAATGTAACCTTTGTGAGCAAAAAGCATAATCTAGTGAGCAGACACATATAACCTTAGTGAGCAGAAACTAGCAATTAGTGAGTAGAAAGTAATAACTTGGTGAGCACATTAATAAATTGAAAACAAAGTGGGGCTCACCTCTGCCAACAAAAATTAAACTCTGCTTTGGTATCACATCTCATGAAAACATAGTCAAAATATCAACAAATCCACCCAAAACCCTAAGATAACCAATATTCTTTTTGAATTCTCCAAGATGTGCCAAGTACACAACCTATATTTTACAAAGGGGAAGATCTTTTCAATAGCATTTGCCATAGAAAATGCTTGGTTCGTCATCATAGTCTTTGGCTGCGCATTATCCATAGCTTCCAAAAATGTTTCAAATAACCAAACAAAGCTCTCAATCTTCTTATTCATCAAAAACCCACATCCCACCATAACATTCTTCGCGTGATGATTCATACAAACAAAGGGTGCGCATATCATCTCATAACGGTTGGTCCTATATGTCATGTCAAACACTAGGAGATAACCAAACAACAAGTAATCACATTTCATTTGTGAATCTTTCCAAAAGAAGCTCATCAAACAATCATCCTCGTTCAATTTAAACTTATAAAAAAAAAATCTTGTTTGTTGACCTTCCTAGATTCTACAAAACATATCAAATGATTGGTATCGCCTCCATCTAAAGTCCTCTTGACTTCATTTGCAACACTATTGTACACACCCTTTTCGCTAAAAGTGAGTTATGACGAATTGTCGGCCTCATTTCTTAGAAGCCACTAAGCATGGGAAACTTTCATACCATTTCTTCTCACCTTTTGGAAAAAATGCACATGAGCTTTCTCGAATTTTTTATGTGACCTCAACTTATAAACCTCATCTTCTAAAAGCAATTCATGATTATGAACCATGTCATGCTTCTTACCAACCCATTCCCCATTAGATTTAATATAAAATATAGCCCTAGCTTTACAATTGCACCTCCGGCTCCATATTATAGATGTCTTCTCTTTTTTCCCAGGACACCTTTTAACACCTTATTTGCTGCAACAAAACTCCCTCGAACGATCTTGTAGACCCTCTGTCCTCCGCAACTTGTCACATCTAATGGAATAACCCTTACGAAAAGTATACTCATTGTATACCTCAAATGCTACATCTATAGAACTGACCCTTTTACCAATCAGTCCTCATTCATCAGCTTCCTTCACTTCAACAACACATTCATCATCATCTTCACATTTCTTCTTATCAATCACATCACAATTAGACACACCACCAACAATATTACCATCATCAGAAGCCACGCCTTTGCCTTTTGAAACACCAGTAGGATTACACAAAATTCTAAGATAATCATTAATATCAACAGTCTCAGCAATAGAACGATCTAATGTAGATAGCAAAAATGAAGTATCATCTGCAAAAAGAACATGATTTTTGTGTTGAGCTATAATGCATAATTGATGAGCACAAGCTTCGTTCTAGTGAGATAAATGTTTGTTTTATTGAGCAGAAAACTGGTCTGTAGTGGAAGGCAACAAAGTTTTTATAGTCACTTATACTAATTATAGTGAGCTATTATTTTCCCTATTAGGCACAAGATTGACTATAGTGATTACATTTAGTGAGTAGAGAATGGATATATGATTGCTGAATCCCAGTGAGTTAACTGTATTTCTTTAGTGAGCCAATGGCTATATTTAATGAGCATATAACTCACATTGCTGAGCTATTGTTTCTCATATGTACGTACTAATAATAAAAGTATCATCTAGAAAAACAACCATAATATTTGTGATGAGCTATTATGCAAAACCCGTGAGCACAAAGTTGAATCCTAGTGAGCCAAACGTTTCTTTTAGTGAGCAAAAAACTGCTCTGTGGTACAAGGCAACATATTCTTTATAGTGAGCTAAATGTATACCTTTTGTGAGTCAACGCCTATATTTAAGTAGCACGTAACTCATAATTGTGAGCTATCATTTCTCATATGTCAGCAACCAAAATTTACATACAATGAAGTACAATCAAGAAATGAACAAACAAATATTGTATTGTGTCTTAACTGAAATTAACACAACACACAACTCAAAGCACCAACCAAGCATTCTACCAAAAATAAAGAATAACAAATCGCAAACACCAATTATGTATTCAAACCAACAATTGCATTATATTTTCAAAATACAGCAACATAACAACGAATGCAATCAAGTTCAAAAATCACAAAATTAACTCATCAAAATGCAAAACTAATGCACACAACTTCCAAACCCAAAAACAAAAATAGAGATCAAAAAAATGCTATCAAACCACATGAAGAATTCACAGTTGATGAAGATTCAACATCAATAGTGATGTTAAGATCAAACCCAGCTATTCAATAATTACTGAACACTAAAGCAATTGAAGCAGTAAAGAGTAATCGAGTAGTGGGGAGAATGAAAACCGTAATTTCAAAAAACTGAGAAGCATGAATTTTTTTTTAAAAAAGGAGGGCTCGACAGTTGCTGGACTTT
>NCQV01070505.1:11545-23030 GCA_002740545.1 Lophocereus schottii
GTTTATGGTGAAGTATATTGTTTCTACATTTAAAAAAAAATGGATTGGATTAATGCGAGAAGGTCCATGTACTTAAAAGCTTTTTAAAAATATCATATGCATATGAACAATGAATGTACCTTTCAATACATTAGAGGCATTATTATTTAATTATCTTAAATTATTTGCACATAATATCGGCATCAAAAGTGCCATAAGGTTTTGGAGGGGAAATGAGCATCCATTTTGGTGGGGGATTTTTGGCACAATAGCATGCCACAAAATTGGAGCGAAATTGGATAGGACCACTTAGCGGGAAACATATTGGCACCAAAAAGTGCCACAAACTTGGAGGGAAGTTAGCCTGCCAACACTCGCTTGGCAACTACTGGCATAAGTAGGGGCCACAAATGCATAAGTCATCAACATGTTAAGATGCCACAAATATTCCTGACACTTAACAAAAAGTGCCACAAATATAAACTTTGACACACCCAAATTTATGGCACTTTATGGAAGTGCCAATAAAGAAATTTATGGCAGCTCTTGGTGCCTCAAGTTGGCAAAATACGTGCCACATATACTAGGGATTTCTGTAGCGAACCTCAGCATCGCCAGGTACCCATTGATGGTTAGCCCGATGAAGTAAGGTGGTCCGATTAACATTGGAAAGCAGCAAAAGTCGATCCCCAGGATAAATCTAGCACAAATGTCATGCCTCTACTTTGCAAAAATTCATTAGCTCAAAAGCGGCTTGATCAAGCCGCTCAGACCCAGAAACTCGATCCTCAGGATTGGGTTGAACATAAAAAAATCTAGCAATGGTGTTGATTACACCCCTAATGACTATCCTACCCTTAGTGCTAATAGCTGCACTATATAATTATCGGATTAAGAACACCCCAAGATCAACTCAGACACAATCTAGCATACAAGATAGGGGGTATAACATAGACAATCTCAAGACATTCAAACTATCATCCCGAGCAAAGAAACAACAAGTGAGAATATGCTGAACCACCCAAATGCAAGGGTTCCTAATATTTGTGCATCTGGAAGAACTAGTACTGTACATAAAACTCCTCGGAAGCTCACCCGAAAATGAATTCAGATTAAATTCACAGGGGACTTGGTGGTTTGGTAAGTACATGCTAGGAGGAAAACCAAATATGCCATTGAAGGTACCTATGTTCAACTCATAAAATTGCCCTTGCAAATAAAATGAAACACACCGCACTTAACATTAAGGTCCTCAAGTGACCTCAACTTGCAAAGTACTAAGAAATTCTAGGGTGAAATGCTCTTTCATTTCAATAAAATATCCCATATCCCCTATGCAAACAACCACCGTATATCATCCAACAATCCCAAGCGTCCCAATAATTTCTCATCATAATAAGGAGTTGCCACAACAATTTGTTCATTCAAGCAAATATATCTAGCAACATGCTCCTTTGCCTCTTGGTACGTGCCATGGATGTAAAATGTAAAAAAATTGAAACAAAATCGTTAAAAATGAGGTATGAGAAAACAAAATGAAGAATTTAAATGAAAAATGAGGACTTGGGTGCCTCCGTGGCGGGTCAATGAGCACTCAAATTAGGGTCAATTGCTCGATCAAATGGTCTACACTCCTGTAAAAATCACCGAAGAACCATACCTAAGCATAAAATGAGAATACGAGTATAAATTATGACATTAAGCCCATAAATTGCCGAAAAAGTGCTACAAAACATCCTAAAAATAAAGTATATAAAAGCATTTATCAAACGGATAGAAAGGTTTTGGCAAATTCATCTTTTAAGCTCACATAGTATCTGGCTAGCAATTGAATCATACTGATCCATTACATAATGGGTCTTTATGCATGTGATAATTTGATTATCAAATTTGGTATACATCATATCACAGAGTAAAGCATAAAGGCCAATCTATTTGCCATAATATTGTAATAGAGTAATTTGAACTTGGACACTTCCAACATCGATATACCTATATTTTCGATCTTTGTTATTTTTCAGGATATTTTTTCAATTAATGAGATTAATTTCCTACACATCATATTCACAGTCTTTTATTTCTAGACATTGCTCTTTAATTGAAAGATAAATTTTTATAGATCATATCTTTCTAAATTATAGGAAGGACCCAATCTCATTTAACATCTTCATTCTCATTATATGTAATATTCTTCTCATTGAAGACCACCAAGGCTGATTGAGCTATTTTCCATCATATGACTAATTTCTTCATAATTACTTTCTTCATATTTATTTTCTAGTACAATCTCAATAATTCCCTTGCTGTTTTTCAGGGCGAGATATAGTGCTTATTCCTTGCTAAGCTCAAAATAATTTAGACTATCCAAAGTTTCTATAAGCTTGTTATTCTTTCTATTTTTGCATTTATTTACATAATGACCTACTTCTCTGCATGCCCAACACTTATAGTTCTTTTTCCCTACAGGGCAATAAGCAACTTTTTCAAAAAATTTTCATTTTTTGGGACTTGATTTGTTATAATACCTTCTTTTATATTTCTCTCTCCTTTGCTTGTTAAAGCTCTATTTCTTATAAAATTTGCATTTTCTTCCCTCCTTAGGTTCATTTCCCTATTGATGAGGATTATCTCGACATGCTAGGAATTATTTTTTCATTTTCTTTTGTTTTTGGAGATGAAGACATTGATTATTGACCCATTTTCTTAAACAAGAGATTGTTATACCAAGTGTATCAATGGCATCTACTTTTCCAAGCTAAGTAATGTATTTTTCATGGATTAATGCATTGATTGAATATGATAACTTGCCATAAAACATACCAAGATTGGTTTTATTATGTCCAATTTTGTAATAATATTGGCTAAATTTAGTAATATAATTCTTGAGATATCTCATATACCATAATAAGAAAAAAAGGGTAGCCCGGTGCACAAGCATCCCACGTTCACGCAGGGTCCGGGGAAGGGCTGCACCCCAAGGGGTGAATTGTTCTTATGTTATTAATCTTTCTTTGCTATCCTCTAACTTTTTATTCAGAATAAAATTTAGCTCCGGTAATTCCATCACTTTTAATACATTTTTTCCTTCTTCATCTAAGGAGTCATACTAGTCAGATATAGCACTGCGATATAGTTTATGAAATTCCCAGCAAACCATATGGTATTCAAGTTTAGGACACCATTCATACCTCTTTTCCATTACTCAAATATTTCTTCTCTATTACGAGCTACATTGATGTTTAAAATGTATCTTGTTTGGTGATTGGTGTATAAGATTGGACCGATTTCTTCAAAAGATGTGATTTTCCTTGGAATGAACCCAAAAGAAAAGTTGGTTATACACCTGGCTAGAACATATCTAAGTCTCATAAAATGAGTACTTCTGTTAGAAGATTCATCAAATTCTTTCAGTTTAGGAATAATAGTATTAACTAGATTGGACTTGATTTCATCCATGTTGAGGTCGTATCCAATCTCATTGATTTTATTGTCAAATACCATTTTATCAAATTTTTATGTAGTTTCATCTTAATCTCTTCTAAAGGTAACACTTCTAGATCTTCTATTTTAATCAAACTTATTTGCTGATATATTTCTTGTTTCATATGGATATTGTTTGTCTTTTCATTCTTATCAGATAATACATCTTATTTTCGAATATTGCATCCAGGACTTTATTTAATTCTTCTGGCCGGGTTTTGTTCTTTATCAAACATATTCTATAATTCCTCAAGATTATATTGCCTATACTCCACCATTTTCTTCCTTTTCTTCTTTCTCTGCCATTTCAAATGATTTTTTACTTGATTGTTCTCCTACTTCTTTTTGAATTTTTATATAATGCAAAGAAAATTGACTTTTACTTTTCAAGTTTTGGAAAGAACATTTATGTTGAAATGAAATACTAATACTTAAATCAAATTTTTCGCTATGTCTGATTTCATTGATCAAAGAAAGATGGATTACATTCAATTACTTCTTTATCTCTTTAACTTCACTCTTAGTTTTTGTTAATTCCACTTTATTTCTAAGATTATATCAGTGATATAATTTAATTGCGATGCTATTGAAGTGATTCCATCTGATGAGTGCACGATATGTGAATGATTAGGAGTAGGACAAGCAGATAACAATTCAAACGTTAAATATAGTTAATTAGCTTAATTAACTATTAATTTTTTTCTTAATTCTTTTTTGTCACATGGCTCTGATATCATTCGAAAGAATACCTTGAGTACTACCTCGGAGAGAAATTATACATGCACAAAATTAACATTTTCAAAAGTGCATTTTTAAGGATTGGGGTTTAAAATGCAATATTTGAAGTTTAGGAGCATACAAAAGATATAGAGGATACCTAAAATTAAGGTCAATAAGCTTCGAGGTAGTACAATATTAATTTCAAAAAAATATGAGTAAAAATATTAATATCTAAAACTTCAGGGTACCTGAATGCAAACTATCCAGTATGTTTTTCACCAATATTTAGAGCTTGAGACTATTATAATAAGTGTCCACTAAATTTAGAAATTTTGATGTAAATAAGGAAACGTTACAAGGTGTTTGACAAAAATATCCGAATGTGTTTTTTTGGGGGGGGGGATGTCAACATTCTAACCTTTAGTGATAGTTTTTTTTTGAGTTTTTTGATGAAACAAATCGCTACTAATTTCCAGGCACTTTGACTTGTTGAGATTTAACATGCCAGACGGTTTAGAACATGCTGATGATAGAGGGACTAACTAATCTAATTTGAAGTTAATTTTGGATCCAAATTGTGATGAAGTGAATGGAGTTAACTTTGATTTAGATAGAGGGAATACTTACTAACTTTGTGTTTCTAACAAAAATATTAAAATGAATAAGTTAACAAGTCCCACCATTGTGAGTTCTACAAATGTTATGCTCTCAAACTTAGGTCAAGAGTGGGAGATGCCCTTCAACCTTAAAATGAACTAAGTGCTATTTGAATAAGTTAAATGTTTTGTGTCTCTCCAATTTATTATGATGTAGCTAAAAGTAAAGGATAATAAAAAACTAAAAGGCCATTAACTATTTGGGGACGTAAAAACAAAGTTATGAAAAAGCATATACCCAATATTTTGACATGTAGATATACTTGGTTAAAAATATTTGCAAAAGAATGAGATAATTTGACAATATAATTTTTTTAAAAAAATTATGAATGAAGTCGTTGGATGGCAAATGATCACGATTGCAAGAATTTTAAAAAAAGCCAGGAACCAGTGATTTCTTTTTGAATCCCTGTATGGCATATGCCACATTTTCCTATGCGTGCTTTCATCCCTTCCCTATATGGACTGTCCAAACAAACTGGTGCCCCTTTAGCTATTGTTATTTATCTTGTTGAGCTTGAAGGGCACTAGGAGAGCAATTGATTTATTTTTTAATAGGCTGAATATCCAATTTTGTAACTTCCAATTACTAGTTATAATATAAGCAGATTTGGCAAAAACTTAACTTATACAATATCTATTAACTTGAATGATTTGTGATTAGAGGGATGGCGAAGAGTCGGTTCCTTCTAGGCCTAGACCCATTTAATTTTTTAGATCTGGACCCAAACCCACCCCAGACCTGTTAGGTCTAGAAAGATGGGACCTGGACCCAGACCTTATAGGTCTGGCGGGTCCACGAGTCCTAAACGGGTTATAACTGTTTTTCTTTTTAAAAATTATTTTTTGCACGTGCCAACATGAACTACCACATTGTAAAGACAAATAATTGAATTTAGAAAATGTGATATTTAATAAAAAAATCTAGCGATACATTCCGTAACTCAGTGTTCTTACTTACGTTTTACACATCAAAAATAATATTTTAATACAAACAACAAAGACAAAGCCCTTCAAGTCATGAACAAGCCTAATAAAATAGTTGTTCTATGATCGGCAAATAGCAAAGTGACTTTAGGGTTTATTGGTCTAGAGTTACTCTAGCCAATTGTCATTTCCACATTTTTTTTAAAAAAATTTAATGAGTCTTAAATGAATTTCGGGTCGGGTCTTGGTATGAATTCTTTAGATGCAAATCCAAACCTGATCCACATCCCTGGGACCCAAACCCACTTATCTCATTGGGTATTATTTTGTTGGACCCAAACCCTCTAAATTAGGTTGGGTCTGATAGGTCTGGTTGAGTCCAAAACACCATTGCCATCCCAAGATTAGATCCTCTAAGCATTCAAGAATAGTACTTTGCTCGGCCGTGGTTGAAACATTGTAAATATCAATGGACTGGTTCACTTCTAAAAGCTCTCCTCTGTTGGAGGAATAGGATAATGAAATTGACATGTTAAAGCCCCTACAGCAGAACAAGACCCTTTCATAAGGAAAGGGTTCTTCTAGCAGCTATATCTATATATAATCATGTTATGATTTTAGGGAGAATAATTTTTATTTTAGGTTGTCCAACTGTTGTTTTTCACTCGGCTATCTATTTACGGACGAGCTTAGGAGTACCCTTTCTCCATTATATCATCTGTCTTCTTCTAGGGTATGTCTGAGATCTCAATTCCGCCCACCGCATCCATCATTCTAATTCCACTACATTGGCTGCCGAGGACACATCGTAGCATGAGAATTTTCTTGCCCAACAACCTACAAGGGAGGAGCTTTGTAAAACAGAATATGGAAATCAGTTATATACTAAGAATAGGGAAGGATGTCATTCCCTCAAGGAATCGATATTAAGGAACGAAACATTTAGCGAAGAATGTTCTAAGGGGCAATCCTTTGATTAACCAGACAAGAGAAAGAGTCATCGGGAGTCTCCTCTCTCTCTTGAAAACTTATTTAGTCTCTCCTAGATTCATTAGAAGTCACCTTTTTCTCCTGAAAACTTATTTATTCTCCCTCTTATTCATTGCCTTACCTCACTAATGCGTTCCATAAAGAATGGATTGGCTATAATCAAAGCCTTAGTTCTTCTTTTTTTCCCTCAAATGCAGCAAATTCGGATCTTGGCAATCCCTAAACAATTAGATATATGGTATAGAAAGTTTTCCTTTTTCATTATTTTCTATCGTTGGACACACTATCAAAAGACTCCGTTAGAATAGTATATATCCTTTTAACCCAAGATATAGGGGATGACTAACTTCACTGTATCTTCCCGCCTAGTATGTCTCTAAAGTGGGGCACATCATAGCTAGCCCTTGTGAGGATCCACCTCCCCATGGGTACAATCCCCTATGAATGGTCAGGCTCGTGTGCTAGATACTTTTATGTTTTCTAGAAATCAGATAAATTTATTTTTTATTTTTTTATTTTGGTTAATATTAGGCGACAAACTCACGGAGGAATGGGCGTGTGCCTGGCCAGAGAGCCTAGTCGGTTCCCTTGGTAGCACCATGTCCGTCCTTGCTAGAATGGGGCCTTGGCAATTTCCTCGTTCTGTCATAGAACCAGGATATGAGCCTGATCCCAGAATCCGGGCTGGTTCCTAGGTTAGATCAAGTATCCTAAATCGGTTACAGGTAGATTCTACTTCCCAGATCCAAATTTGGTTTGCCTTTTGGCCCAGCAATGCATGAACATATGCTAAATTAAAATAGCAAAGAATCAGCATTTAGCTAAATAGAGTCATTAGTGAGGTTTTTCTAGGGGGGTTACAAATCACAACACTTTTTGAAGTAGCTCATACTAAAAGCAACATCGAAGGGACAACGCGATGCTGCTTCAAAATGGTTTTGGAAAAGCCCCGAGTAATCCCTTGAATGGGGACCATCCTAACTCCTTGATATGGAAATAAGATGGAGTACATGTTATCGTCGCTCGTCATCACTAACAACTTATACTAATCAATACGGGAAATCATAGCGTCAATTCTACTATAATGAGGAATGGATCCTCAAGCTCCTAAGATCAAGATAATTGTTGCTTTAGAGAGTACCCAGCCACAAGAGTTAGGTGAATTGTGGTGTCCGATTTTCTCAATTTGTTGGCAAATAGTCTTAGGCCCTATTCGCACAGACTGTTTCTGAGTTGTGCAGAAGCGAAAATCCAACAAAATTGAATGCTGAAATAATGGACACAGGATTTTTACGTGGAAAATACCTCTAACCCAACTGAGGTGAAAAAACAATGACGTACCTCGTGCAGGATTTAACCACTTCACTAAACAGGCTGAACACGTTACAATAGTAACACACCTTGTTATAGATTGCAATCCACGTAACCGTCTTCCCTAAGACTGGTTACCCAACATCCAAAATCCGCTTGATTTGAACACGCTCAACTCACTTTTGTGAAAGTAGAATACAAAGAAAACACCTTATTACAATACTTCTCAACTAAGCTAATATAGGGTACAATGAAGTCCTAGTATGCCAATTTTGAAAGCTCAAATATATCACTCACTTGACTCGGTTTTCTTTTGAAAATTTTGAGCTCTTGAATACTGAATTCTTGCTTCTGAAGACCGATATGTCTATGAGTTGTAGAAAGCAACTTTATATAGAACTTTGTAAAGCAACTTCTCAAATTTTTGGAAAACAAAATTCCTAAAGAAGATAGAGTCCTTTAGCCGCAAGAAGGGAGGTAACATGGGCTAGAAAGAATTCCTTAACCGCTTGAATAAGGCGGTAATTTTCAGCAATAAGGATTCAACCACTAGCCCATGATTTTCTCAACAAACTTATCCACTTGCCAAAAATTAGAGATTCTTTTTATTCAAAAAGATTTTACAAATCCCCTTAGATTTAGATAACCGTTTGGGGTAAGAGGCGAGATACTCCACAGAAAAATCTTGCTTGCAAATCTCGGAGAAGCTGCCAAAAATCACAGAGAGAATCGTGTAAAATCATTTTTCGCAACTTAGTTTGGAAACACCCTGACCACCCTGTTTCCAGGACTGTTCTAAAAAGTGATCAGAAATATTTTCTAAAAAGCAAAACCGTTTTAATTAAGTGGTAAATTAAGACTTTCTAATTAGCATATAAACAAGAGTCTAAAAAGATAAGACCTAAATCAAACCAAGACATCTTGTTGTAACTACCAGTCATCTTATAGAAAGACGAATTGCTGCTTCAAACACTTCACAGGCCCTGTTTCTTACAGCTGCACTGATATCACTGAATTGAGTACCTGTTCTTAATCATCCATTAGTCAAGCAATTTTAAGCCATTGAGAACGGCAGTAAGAACCTGTTTGGAGAGCTTGTTTGGAACAACAACACTTGGATTTATTATCATCAAAACCTTATACATCATAACAATTTCCCCCTTTTTGATGATAACAAACCAAGTGACCGTATTGAATTTCAAGGACAAACGAAGTGATTAGGGCCGATTATTCATTAGGACTGAAATTCATAGGAGGCAACTAGTATCGAAAAAGTGTAAGAAAATCAACTCTTCCATGGCAAAACTAAAACAGCATTGGTCATCCTCTCTTCCCTCTTTTGGCATCATTAAAAAGGAAAGGGGCAAACAGTCAAACAGAAGGTGTTTGCGATCACCACCACTTAGGTAATGGAGGAAAGTCAACATGCAATACACTCAAGTGCTTTGGTACGATAATGATATTGGTCATCCTAGTCACACACAAGCAATTCACAATAAAAAAACAAGCAAGGCAAAGCCAATCAAAAACAAGATAACTGTTATTTGCTAAAAGAGTGCAACATAAAGTACGAACCTAGCAAAAGAGGAAAACCAAGATAGGAGTCAGAACAACCTATATCAACAACCTACAATGGATGATCATGGAGCAGGACGGGAGAAGTTTGCTGAGAGGGAAGAGAGAAGAGCGAGGATATCTTCATGGCACTTGGCATTGAGAGCCTTTTCCTCGTCCAGGGCAACCTTCAACGTAGTAAGCTCAGCACTTAGGTGAGAGTTTTCTTCCTGAGTAGCCTCAATCTTGACTGAGGAACTGCCAAGAACAGGGGGACGAGGTGTTTTGGTCCCCTGTTTGGAGGCAGACCCCTCAATCAAGGTATATCCACACCCTCTAAGGGTGTTACTCCCGATTTCATCTATAAATTGAGCTCCCACCCTTTTTTGCAACTTCACCCCAAAGTGCTCAAAAACATAAGTTAGGAAGAAGCCATACCCAAGGTCATATTCCCTGGAGATGTTTGCAATCCTCGCAATATGACGAATCATGATGGCAGGAAGATTGATTTGCTCTTCCCTGTCCATCAGATCCATAAGACACTGATCCATAACATCGGCAAGATTGCGGCCCTGACCCCTGGGGATGACATTCTTGATAATAAACCAAAATAGGAACTGATGGAGAGATGTCATGTCCCCTTTCTTCACTAACTGGGGCGTTTGCAGGCGTGGTTGCTGGCTAAATTTTTGGGAAAGCTACAACAGCCTTGCTGTCCCAAGAACAGACTTGTCTTCCCTCACATATACATCAAAACCTGTTGAGGGAATCCCCCAAATCTCCTTTAGTGTCTTCGCATCAAAGCGAAGCTGCTTCCCACTGGCAGTACTAGTCACCATTCTTTCGGTGACTGTGCAGTTGGCATAAAACTCTGCTAACTCATGGACAGAACACCCCAGCTGGGTGTTTGTGAACAGGTCAAACCACCCCTGTGCACGCAACTTTTGTAGGAACACCCTAAGACCTTGTTCCTCAAAGTACTTGACCTTGATGATTTTGCCCCTGACTACCCGTCTCTGAAGCAGTGGAGTAAGCTTGGCTGAAATGGCAGAAGGGGCAGATTTCTTAGCTTTCTTAGGATGGGGCTCCGTAGGGATGTCTTGTTTGGAGGCTTGTTTGATAGAGGCTTTTCACTTACTGGGGGTTTTTGTGGGGGATGGTTTGAAGGAGGGTAAAGTGGAGACTTGTTTGGGTGCAGGCAAGGGCTTGTCCTCTGAGGATTTTGAGAACACGGGGGTGCCCTGTTGGAAAGAGGTGTTCTCAGTATCATTGTCAGAGGAACGCTCAGAAGAGAAATCAATTTTCTCAATCACAGGAGAAGACTGTTTAGCAGGACGGGACGTGGCTTGAAAAGCTATTCTGGCCGATTTTCTGGTTGGCCTGGTTGTGGGTTTGGCCTGAGAGAGGATTTATGATTTCGGTTGGGTAGGGGTTTCAGCTTTTGTGGGTTCTTCAGATTAGTCACCTTTGGGCCTTGATGGGGTTCTTGATCTTGGCATCCTGCTGTGCCTAGCCACAATTTTATATCTTTTCCGTTTTTTTCCGGTTTGTGGTACCGGTGTTGCTTGTTCAGTCTCGACAGGAGACACCTCCATTCTACCACCACTTCCCCCTACTTCTTTTGACACATCATCTCCTAGGTCATCCCTAAATACTGAGTCAAAGATCTCAGACCCTGTTTCGGCCCTTGTTCCCTGTTCTAGAAACAGCCCGAAAGAGTGGGACTCAGTTAGATCGATGTCACCCAAGTGATGCTTGGGCAACAAGATCTCATCTTTAGCCCCAATTTCCTCACCAGATTACCCAATCGGTTGTTATTCCTCTCCAGAATTCTGACATGCATCTGATTCTCCAAACAGGACCAAGTT
>NCQV01070530.1:0-17421 GCA_002740545.1 Lophocereus schottii
TTGAAGTTGAGTTTAAAGAATGAAAATGATCCCCTTGGAAATATACATCACCTAAGCCATAAGGGATTTTGGAAATCAAATCATGAAAAAAAGGGGGGAAAAAAAGGAAGGGGAAAAAATAAGAAAAGACACTGGTGAAACACAATCTACCCTAAAATTAGATCTCTGAACGAAGAAATCAAGCAAATTCCTCAATCATCGAACAAAATTAAAAAGTGCCCACCAAAAAAAAAAAAAAAGAGAAGACGAAGCAATTTAAGCATACCTCATACCGACGAAGGGAACGTATTCAGGGATGAGAAAAACTTTTGGGTAGAGAATTAGATCATCATACTTTCAACTGGAAATTGCTATTCAAACAATCATCTTCGCCCATATGCTATTTAATGAATGAATTGCTTGCTGATGTCTGGGTGGCTTCTTCAATTCCTTGCCAAAGTTCTTCGAATTTGGTTGTTCTCAACTGGAAATTGCGATTCAAACTTGGTTTTGAGTGAACGAATCAAATGGAATGGAATGAATTAAGTAGATGAATTTCACGATCGAGAGCTATGAACAAGTAGGGCACAGCTTCTTCGATCATCGACTCTTTGGCCCTCTTCTGCGAATTTTATTGAAAATTTATCCACCTTTTTTTGGACGTTGTCTCTATGCGAGGCACCTAAAAAACTAATCAAACTGCGCCCTTCCAATTTCGACACTATATTAATTTTTTAGTGCTGTAAAAATATTTACATATAGAAATTGATAAATTTTGTAAAAACTATCTCATAATTAATACAATAAAAAGTACTTAGTAATTCTTTTAAATTCCCCACTTTTAATAAGTATCAGAAAAGGTTTATTACTTCCCCACACTTGTTAAATGTGGAATCGAAAACGTTATCAAATTTTAACATTTTTCTCTCCACAGTTCAATTAAATGTAGTGATGCAAGTGTTGGAGGATGTATTATTTTTTGTACTATTAGTAAAAAAATTATATTCTAAAAGTACAAAATTGAGATCAAATTATCAACTTAACAACTACACTCAAAGTAGCAAACCAACTACGTGAACTATCAAATTTACACAATTACATACAAAATAATTATACAAATTATTAAATTCAATGTATATACTNNNTTTTCTACAAATTTGTACAAATTACACACAAAAAAATCTTCTCAATATAAGTCGGCGACAAATGATGCTCGGACGAGGTGACGGTGGTGGGGAGGTGGCAAGCGGCGGCGAGCGATGGAAACCGTTAGTAATAGATTGCTCCCTCTCTTTCTCTCTCTATATTTTGTGAAATGAGCACTGAAAATGAAGCTTGGAGCGAAATTTATAAGAGAAATTCTAACAAAATAAACAAGTAATTTTCTCGACGGAATTTCGACTGATTTGTTCAAAAATTTTGAATTTTTCCTCCAATAAACTCGTGGTCAAAAAAAATTTTTAAATTTTTTTACATATTTTCTGACAGAAACTGTCGGAAAAAAGCCCGTTGGAAAATCCTTCGAAATTCTAGTAAATCTGTCAAAGTCCATCAGAATTGCGTTGGAGATCCCGACGAACCTGCTTTCCATCCGAATATTTCATTGGAGTAAGGTAAATTTTTAGTTTCATTGAACATGCTCGCTAAACATAGTTTTGTGGAATTATACTGATACTCAAGTCCCTAAATTCAAGGGTAACTGTTTTTAGGCCCCTGCCTCTTCAAAACTAATTTTAGAATACCCTATATTTTCAGAAAACTAATTTTTAGGTTCTTTTTTTTATTATTTTAGCCATTGAACTTTTAGAAATTACAGAATAGTCCCTGGAATAGGAAAAACGTGTAAATAAACTATTTTTAGGAATTTTTTCAGAAAATATACTTGTCTTAACTTATTAAACTTCTTATAATGACTTTACTGGTATTAATTTTCACAATCTACTACTTATATCTTATGTATTATATTTTCTATGTTTATAGATCCACCATGCTTAGCAAAAATAATTAAAACTTAATTAGAAAGTTTATACTGTTATCTGAACTTAGTCGGCGCTGGACTCTGGCATTTCTCTAACTTTCGGCTTACAGATATTGCTAATCTTAACCCCACCTTCCTTAGATCAGGTACAGTATAGATATGTTTCCTTTCCTACCTCAGATCGTAATTACTAATCAAATTTTTAATCTTTTTCAAGGATAGTGGAATCTTATTCAAGAAATTATAATATTTAAAATATAAGGTTTAATTGGATAACGTTGTCTACTAGGAAACTTCATTTATTAAAAGATTGAAAGTGGAAATATTATAATGGAAAGGTTTGAAAAGGGACTTAGGCTAAGACCATTAGAGATGCCTGCTCATAGAGAAATGGAGAATCCCAACTTCTCTTTTGCTCGAGAATACTCAAATGACCGTGTCCTTTCTCTGCACTCGACCTTTACATTTATAGAAGGGATGGAGGTACATAGGATACCTTAATGGCTACAGTACATAAAGATTTTGCACATGCCTATAGTATATACTAACTCTACAGTATATACTGACTTTATAGACCAGACATTTATCCAAATAGTACAATAATGAGCAGCTATTTTTCAGAGCTTTTAGTGATGATGAGGCTAGTCATCATTATTGAGACTCTGCATTCCTTTATCTCTAATTATATCTTCTAGACCACCATTATCTGGACAATCGTCAAAATCTTTATCAAGTTGCTTCACATGCTTTGGATCACATTCTTCAAATAATTTAAGGAGATATTTTTTTCTTTTTCCGATAAGAAATTTTTCAGCTCTAACATCAAAGAGATAATCAAAAATATCTTCTGACACTCCTCCTTCCACTTTCATGTAATCTTTGAATTCATTATCATAGGCGAACGCAGTGTTTCCACAATGACTTAATGTTTTTCCTTATTTGATTAATGTCCAACATTGATGATAAATGTTGAAAAGTCCAATGGCTCTTGATAAAGCAGGATCAGCAACTAGATGTACCAGATTCTCATGAATTCAATTCTATCGTTGATCGTTGAGATTGTCACAATCAATGATTTGAACAAGATAATGAGCGGGTTTGGCTTTTCCATTTTCATATTCAATTAGAGCGCGGTAAACCTCTAAAGTTAGGCATATTTGAACTGGAATTTTTATTAGACCCTCAAAATATGTAAGTATCCAATGAATCCTTTTGAACATGCATTACTGGAATTTAGTTAAGGTTGAGAAAAATGAAAATTTTGGATCTAGGATTTCTGTGAAATAAAGCACCATCCCGTATTTTCAGGCTTTAAAAATAGGATCATTTGAAGATAATGAATTTGCTAGGAAACAAATACCACCAACTCCAGATCTGTCGAAAAAATAGATCGTTGTACTCCAAGACTCCTAAATATTATAGGAATAATGATGATAAAGGTCTATGCAGGCCGCATACTACTCATTGAACCATTTTTCTTGAACGTGAGAACTTATTTTTTCTTAGATATCATAAGGACACTGAAGGTAACTAACTTGTAACTCTAGAAGGAAAAATCTTTGGACTATTAGGGAGATAGTAGATAGTAGACCAAAGTGTGATCTACTTTTCATATAGAATTCCAGGTTATCGATTAAGACTTTACTAGAAGGCATAACCCGTTCTAGTGAGAATGGCATTTCATTAAGGATTTCCTCCTTTTCTGGCAGGGGGTTGACTTTGATGATCACGATTGATGAGTTCTCGAGTTAGACTGTCTACCAGAGAATTCTTCAATCCCTATATATGTTCAATAGAGAAGGAAAACTGATTAAGCCATAATTGTCAACACAGGAGTCGCCCTTGCGCTTATATATTTGATAAACTTTTTTTCATAAACCTAAGTATTCCTTTGCAATCGGTTCGAATAAGAAAAGGTTTTAGGGCTAAAAAGATTAAGAATTTTTCAATTCCAGTTATGACTGCAAGGATTTCTTTTTCCATTGTAGGATAATTGTATTCTGCCTTATTAAAACTTCCACTGTAATATTTATAGAGTTTTTCTCGTTCTTTGATTTTGAGTACCGCACTCTAGTGCTCATTGTTGGCATCTATTTTAAGAACTAAATCATCTCCTTTGTTAGGCAAATTAAGGACAAGATGATTTTCACACATTTTTTTGAAGTTTTGAATAATCTTTGTATCATTAGCGCTCTATGTCGAACTTGCTTCTTTTTTAAGTGTCTACTGCAATGACTTTCTTAATTTGGCTAAATCATTAATGAAATATGAAGCATAGGTAAAGCTTCCGAGAAATCTTTCTAGCTCTTCCTATCTTCAATTTTCTCAAGAAACTTTTATATTTTTTCTAGAATATGCTTTTGTAGGATGATTTATCCAGCTTTTATCTCTAGACCTAAAAACTCAATTTCTTGCTCAACATAAATGCATTTGTTCTTACCAAGTATAATGTCATGATTAATGCATCTCTGGGTGACAACTAAGACATCATCTTTGTGCTGTTCTATTATTTTAGAAAAGACAAGGATGTCATCGATGTAAACCAGACAACAATGATTGACGTCTTTAAAGATATTATCCATTCTCCTTCGGAATATTTGAGGTGCATTTTTAAGATCAAATGGCGTTACTATCCATTCATAATGTCCTTGTGGGGCACTAAATGCAGTTAAAGGAATACTTTCCTCATCCATTTTTATTTGTCAATAACCACTTTTGCAATCAATTTTTGAAAACCAAGAGGCTCCTTGAATTCTGTTGAAAAGGATTGTTTTGTTAAGAATATAATAACCATAAAAAACAGTATTATCATTCAACTTTTTGTAATTGATTACCATTCTAGCTTTTCCTCTTTTTTCTTCTGCATGATTTCTTTCCATGAAAGCAGGACTGGTATGAGAACTCTTGTCATTTCTGATTAATCCTTTATCAAGAAGTTCTTTAAGTTGTTTATCAAATTCTTGAATATCCTGGTGGATATACGCCATTTATTTGACTCGGATAATAGTGTTGGGATTTAATAGAGTGATTTTAGCAAATATTTTATCTTTATCCCAAAACTTTAGTGGATTATCAAAGTAGAGTTCCTTACATGATTTTTCTTGTTGTTCGATAGTCTATTCTTTAATAGACAACTCGAATAATCAGATTGTTAATGTTACTCTCATTGTGCTGGCATTACCTTCTCGCCACACTGGCTGCGTGTAAACTTAGTTGTCTGATGAGTGTAAACTTTACTTAATTTTCAATAGGAACTGAGTGCCCATTAATTGTGAATATTATCTAGTTTACAATATGTGTGCATGGAGAATATAACCTCTTAAAATTATTTCCAATATCATATCATGAGAGGGTTGATTGGTAGCTCATAAAACTGGTATAATGCATTAAACTTCTCCTAATTCTATGGATAACCTTTCTATTGCCTCATTGTACCTCATAATGCTATTATTAGCTATCCTCACTTGTAAAGAATTTTTAGCTCTATTCCATATAAATTCTAGAAATAATGATTTTTTTCAAAGGATACAGAACAACCACTATCTATGTAGGTACACAATTCGTATTTATTATATCCCTCTAAACATACCTTCATTAGGATGTAGTTACTATTAGGATTTGACTAATTCATCTGCATAGATTGGTTCAATAACAGTTCTAATTTTGTACCCAATGACCTTTTTATCTAAACTTGTTATTCGTTCTATGCTAGGTCTTGCAGCTTCAAAACTCATTATACTCATTTCACTAGTCATGCTAATTGTATCATCTTCTATAAGCTCTTCTCTAGCTGGTGAAGATCTTTCTCCCCAATCTGACCTTTTACTCATGCTTTTTAATAATTGGGGTTTAATGGTGATTTTACCCTCCTCATCAATTTCTAATACATTTTTCTTATTGATTTTTATAGGGTTGGCAAAGTTAGATATCCATGAGTGATCGATTTTTATATCTTGAGGGTTGGACTTAATTCTCTGGATTTTTTGCATAGGGGTAGGAGTTTTAAATTTTTCTACTTCTATCATTATCACCTTAATCCTAACGACTATAGTATTATCTAATTTGTAGATGATTTTTCAGAATATTCTTAAAGGATATCCTCCTCTTTTCATGTTTATCCCAACTGTTTTTATCTCAAGGGATAAAAAGTTTTTTACAAACTAATCTTTTAGACTCACATAATATTCAAGTCGATAGTTGAAACCTACTGACCCATTACATAAATTGATTTTTATCCCTATGATTACCTGATTATTAAATTTGGTATGCCTAATATCACAGAGTAAAGCGTAAAGATCAATATCTTTACCATAATATTATAATAGAATGATTTGAACTTGGACACTTCCAATATGAATGTACCTATATTTTCTATCTTTGTTATGCTTAAGGATATTCTCCTAATTAATAAGATTAACTTCCCCAACGTCATACTCACAATCTTTTATCTCCATATCTCCTTCCATTATTTCATATACATATTTGCTTTTTAATTGAAAGATAGATTTTTTATAGATCATGTCCTTTTGGATTATAGTAAGAACCCAATCTCCGTTGACTTACTTATGCTCATTGTCTATAACAAATTCTTCTCCTTGGAGATCACCAACGCTGACAGAGCTACTCTCCATCATATAACTTGTTTCTTCATAATCACTTTCTTCATATTCATTTTCCAATATAATTTCAACAATTCCTTTGTTTTTACTTAGGGCTAGGTCTAATGCTTCATCTTCACTAAGCTCAACATAATCTAAGCTTTCCAAGGTTTCAATAAGTTTGTTATTCTTCCTATTTTTGCACTCATTAGCATAATATCGTACTTCTCCGCAAGCCCAACATTTGCAATTGTTTTTCCCTGCAGGACAATAAGCTACTTGTCTAAAAAATCTACGTTTTTAAGGACTTGGCTTATTATAATATTTTCTCCTATATTTCTCTCCCCTTTGCTTATTAAAGCTCTTTTTCTTATAAAACTTTCTTTTTTCATCTTCTCTCAAGTTCTTTTCCCAACAGGTTAGGAATTACTTGTTAATTTTCTTTTACTTTTGGAGATTAAGACATTGATCAATGGCCCAGTTTCTTAGACAAGAGATTCTAGAACCAAGAGTATTAATGACATCTGTGTGTTCAAGCCATGCCATGTATTTTTCATTGATTATGGAATTTATAGGATATCGCATTAATCATAGAACATGCCGAGATTTGTTTCATTATGCCCAATTTTGTAATAGTATTCACTGAATTCAGCAATATAATTTTATAGATATCTTATATCCCATAGTTCTATGTTGTTAATCTTTCTTTGCCATTCTCTTGCTTTTTTTTCAAATCAAGTTTAGCTCCAATGAATTCAGTTTCAATTTCTTTGCATAAATTTCTGAACATAGCAGCTGATGTTTCCAACACTCTTAACGTGTTTTTACCATCTTCACTTAATGAATCATACCAATCAGCTACAGTGCCAAAGAAACTATGCTCGATGTAGTTCAGAAAGTTTGCTGCAGTCCATGTAGTATTTAGGTTTAAGATACTATTCATTCCTCTTTTCCAGTGCTCAAATATTTCTTCTCTATCATGTGCTCTATCAATGTTTAAGATATGTCCAGTTTGAATAATTGGCGTAAGGCCAATTTCTTCATAAGTCGTGGCTTTCTTTGGATAAACTCGAACGAAAAATTACTTGTACGTCTTGCTGGAATGTATCTAGGTCTTAGGAAATGAGTATTTCTCCTAGATGGTTCACCAAATTCTTCAGGTTTATGAACGACATTCTTAACTAGATTAGTTTTTGTTTCATAGAGGTTAATTTCCTCTCCAATCTTATTGATTTCATTTTCAATAGTCATTTTTTCATATTTCTTATCAAGTTTTCTCCTAATTTCTTCTAATGGTAATATATCAAGGTCTTCTAATTTAATCATATTCATCTGCTGATATATTTCTTCTTCTAATTGGATATTATCAATCTCTTCATTATCATCAAACAAAGCGTCATGTTTGTCACTAATTTTGCCCATGATTTTGTTTAATTCGTTCGAATTTTGTTCTCTATCGAACATTTTTTGTAGCTCTTTAAGAGTATATTGTTTATGCTCCATCTTCTTTTTCTTTCTTTTCAGTAGATTTTTCATCTAATTTTTCTCCTACTTCTTTTTGAATTTTAATCTCGTGTAAAGAAAATGGAACCTTATTTTTTGGATTTTAGAAAGGATATTTGTGTTGAAAAGGAATACTGATACTAGGAGTAGCTTGTTCACTATGCCTAACTTCGTTAATAACAGAAAGATGGACTACAGTTAACTAATTCTTAAGCTCTTTGAGTTTAGTATTAATTTTAACTAATTCTACTTTTAATTATATAACTATATCCGTAATATAGTTTAACTAAGGTGCTAATGAGGTATTACCTTCTAGTGAGTAAACAATGTGGGAATAATTAGGAACAGGACAAGCAGGTGATAATTCAAGCATCAATCACATTTAATTAGCTTAATTAATCATTAATTATTTTTGGGTTACGTGGCTCTGATACCAGATGAAAGAGGACCTCAACTTATACTAGTGGGCAAAATATCACAAAGACAAATTTAGATTTTACGAAAGTAAGTTTTTAAGGATTGAGGGTAGATTTTTGCAAATATGAAAAGTTTTTGGACATGCTTTGCAAACTAGAATAGTGCCTGGGTCTAAAAAATAGCTCAAATAAAAATTTTAGGATTCTTTCTGTTGGTTTCTCCAAAAGATAAGGTACCTTATATTTAGTTTAAAAACCAAGGGTCCTTAAAATAGTTTACACTAAATTGAGGGTACCTCTGTGTAGTTTATTGAGTTTTGTGCCTAAAGATGTTAAATTTGCTGAAGACATCTTTCCTTTCCATCACATCAGCTATTAGTTGTATATGCAACTGATTCATCCCTTACATATGGTATTCATGCTTGCTTAAATGATTTTTTTAATGAATTGTCGATAACCCCTTAAGCAGCCTAATTACATTGAACCTTTTTCTTCTTCACCTATTTCATTTGCAAATTCTCTATTCCATGCAAATATAATGTAGTCATATTATGTTGTTCTAGTAGACCCATTTCCTAAACCACTCAGCCATTCTACTAGTTTTTAAAATGGGTGGCTCATAGAAGCTACTAGTCTTAGCATCTCTATTCAATCTAAGTATCCTCCCCAAGCATGCCTCTTCTATGCTAATTTGAATCCGTAATTATACTTTTTTTTTATCAGCCTTATCTAACTTAAAACTAGTACAAAGCATTGGAACAAAATGGCATCTACAAGATCACTAAGCTACCTCATTCATGTAAGGAATCTTATTGCATGCAAATTGTTGTATAAAACCAGTATTAATTTAATTGGCAAAACTATGGAATTGAGAATCATGAAGCAATTGCTCCAATTGTAAAATTATTATAGTTAGAATCCTCTTTGCTGTAGTAGCAAATGAATGTATCCAATTTCTTACTCTATGGAGTTGTGTATAAGGAGGTTTGTATAGCTTCGTAAGAGTTGTACTAGTTATGATAGTAGAATTAGCTCCCAATCACACTTGCTTCAAATAGTAAGTAATAATGTTCGTGCTACCAACTTGCTAAGGCTCATTGCTCATCCCACTGAAAAGGTAGGTCACCTTAGAGGGGAATGAATAAGGTATTTTGGAATTATTTGCT
This sequence comes from Lophocereus schottii, assembly GCA_002740545.1. Lineage (NCBI taxonomy): Eukaryota > Viridiplantae > Streptophyta > Magnoliopsida > Caryophyllales > Cactaceae > Lophocereus > Lophocereus schottii. The sequence goes on from NCQV01070530.1 coordinate 9,641, forward strand.
TACGATTATAAATGAGAGTTAGAGAAAATAAAGCCCTGGGTGAAATCATGATCAGTTAGTTAAGTAGAGGCTCTAACCAATTAGGAGCGATCAAAATCACTCAACAACAATAGTTAAGCACATAAAATAAAGATATGAGCAACAGACGATTTTTCACAAGGTTCTCCTAAATCAACCTTGGGTTACATCCCTTGCCTAAACTCCATTCTTGATCTTAGGAGTCTAGTAATTTACTATCTTCCTAAGACAGTTTAGCAAGAGTCCTATGACTACTTGCCGATAACTAGATTTCCTCAACACACTTTAAAAAGTCCAACTTCTGGAGTTCCCCAGCTATCAGAAGCACAATGGCTAACAAGAGCCTAACTACTTATTACTTACTGAGTTTTCGCTAAATAATTTGTAGTAGCTTGCACATAACATAGCAAAAGCATCCTAGCCCCTTGCTAATGGATAGAGCTTCCTTAAGGCAATCTAACAAGATAAATTCTTGTAACTCTCAAGAGGACAACACTTTCAAAACATAAGTAGTTACTCTTAATCACTTCTATCATGCTAGTAGTACAGTGAAATTGATCAAACGAGTATAATGGTCATAAGTTATAACACGACATGATCTTTTCTATTCTTAAGTAATGTAACCCTCAATCTTCATATATCTCTTTTATTCATGGATCTTCTTTACAACTTTTGAGCCATTATATGTAAGTAATGTAGTCGTTAAGTGCTTCTTTTAATCTTAGCCCTTGATATGCATAGGAACTTTAACAGCTATTTTAGGGAGACTGATTATTTCCTTCTTTAGTAAATCCTTTTATTTCAAACTCAATCATCTTTTCCTCAAAAGGAATAATCATGTTGTTTTCTCCCTTGCGGAGATAGTTGTTGCTCTTTAATCTTCTTACTAATTGCACTGTAAACTTCTTGACGATGGGGCCTAGCAAAAAGTTGCATTAGCAGCATTTAATGCTTAATGTTGACAACTAGCCATTTTTGGAGCAATATGGATTTTAACTTGTTGGCTACCTTTGACTGACTTTCTCATTTGCCTTAATGCAATATCATCTCTAAACATAATCAAAAGTCATTACGTAAATAATCTTAATAATTATGAAAAGAATGAGATTAAATAAAACTAACCTTTTTTCTTAATAAATAATGTCAAGAATGAGATCTATATTCATAGTAGTATCTTAGGGAATGTTTTCCTTCTAGAGAACAACGGAGGATGTAATATGAGTCCTACTTCTCATAGATTTATCATCAAATAAATAACTTTAGTTCTAAATATCATAGGAAGTATATGACATCTACGTTTTTTGATGAGATTGGCTTGAATATATGTCTTTAAAGACAATGATATGGGTTTGCACATGTTTAACTCTAACTGGTGCATAATTCTGACTGTTCAATTAATCTCTCTAACATTGAATTTGAATGGATTAACTCTAGTTAGACCTGACTTGTTTCTAACATTCAGTCTCTTGTCTTTCATCAAAACTTCCATGTGGGCCTATTGATTCTTTCTCTACTATAAGTCAGAGAGGCTAGACTTTCTTTGATAGGATCTAACTTATGCTTGGACTCTTAGGAGTCCTAACAAGCTCCCTCTTTTTGAGTAAAGGCAATCACTCTTATCAAAACATAAGTAAAATCATAATAGGGTGGAGTGCGTAAGAAGAGGCAAACTACTAGTGTATTTGAAGTACACTTGCGACGGATCTCCTTGTGTACCTGTTTTGTCATAATTTTCCTCTCCCGCTTTGACTTTCAACAAAAATGGCAACTGAAATGTTTTGGTAAAGCAAGAGAAAATATGGATTTAAACCATAAGGAAAGCATTTTATATTGCAAGTGCAACACTGACTACTAGCGATAAATTTTATGCTACCCAAAACATGTTTGCAAGTTATTTCAAAAACAAATGTTTGCAAGGGTACACATACCTAAGATTTAAGCTAGACACTAAACTAAGGACGATCGAATAAGATTTAGTTTCAGTAGAAATAGAGTTGGATAAATTAAGGACATTCAGACCCAAAATACTGCAACAACTAACGAATTACAGAGTAACCATGGAACAAAGATATTTCATGCTTAGGGATGGTGGTCTAAATGAAAGGAATTGATGGCATGGAGGATAGTAATAAGGGAGGGATAGATGAGATCATCTAGGCCGTCAAATTAGACTTTGTAGGACTTGGATTTAGAACACCTGTAAGATTGGCAACAATTGGCCCAGGGTTTTTTGACCTTCTTTATGATGGCTTATTAGTAGATGCCTTGACATCGCTCATATAGCCTTAGGTTCCTTATTTGTTATTTCCTTAGTCTTTCTGGTAGAGACTTGTTTACTTACGTCTGTTCCTTTGAGGGATTTCTCAGCATTCATAAAACCTTGAATTTATTCCCTCGCTTAGTCAACTAGGTTTGAACAACTGTACTAACTCCTCTTAACACATTTATTTCACTCTTAAGCCTTGTAATCTCACTGTGGTAAGTCTAGTAACTTTCCTTTTGTCTATTGCTTCATGGATAGTGTGAACCCTAATTCATGATATTGAGTATCGGAGGCAATACTTTCCATATAAGAGAGTATTGTTCTCAAGACATTAACATAAAATGGCTCAAGAACCTAGTAAAGAAGGATTAAGACCTAATTGTTTGGATTTTCCTTAGATTGTGGGGTAAGATACTCCCCTAACACAATATGTTCAAGCATGGTCGCTTCAGAGTAGAAGCTTGAATAGGAGAGTTTTCTTTATATCTTCTTCTCTTTATTGTGTTTTTCAAGAAATATGGAGGACGCTTCTGACTCAAAATTGGTCGCACAGATTAGATTTCTTATACCTAGCCTTCCCTAGCAGTGCTCTCAACTCATCGATTATTATCTAAATCCTAACACCCTTGACCAAAGACGAGTAATATACTCTATTGGCATATTTCTCCTTCCTTGAATTCACATAAAAAAACGATGCACTCAAGATATACTTTGTGCTTCAGATATGATGCTGTTGTGTATCCCAAATTTTCAAAATTTTCACATAAAGAGAATCCATTATTATTAAAGAACTCCATATTAATCTTTCCGCACTTCTTCTTCGATTGATGCATGCTGAGTTACTCCAAACTTGCAAACCAATTTAGAGAGAGATTTTTTTTCGACAAATAGCAACATCTATTTCTTTCTTTATCATCCTTGGTCCTCTATTAAGAAAGCAATAAAGAATCTTCTTTAGTTAGATCTAGATTTTTGGGAAGGGAATCTCATTTAATTTTTGCTCCTCTAGTTCTTTTTGCAATGAGATTTGAGGTTTCACCAAAAGTAGGCCTCTTGGTCGCACGGTGTTCCCTACCTATGGTGTAAGAGAATAAATGAGGAAGATTACGGTTATGTTATGTGAAAGTTTTCGGAGTGATTGAAAGGTAAGATTTGAGATGAGAGTGAAAGGCAGAGGATGGAAATGATGATGTAGGTACAAAGGGAGCTAGTTGATACAGTTTTCAACATAGACCAATAAGAGAACATGTAATGATAACACAACTGTTACAAATGGTAAATGCTTGTCATTTCAAAACTTTGAAATTAAATATACAACAACAACAACTCCCAGTGTGGGTCCCGCATTCACGGGGTCTGGGGAGATCCAGCTGTAGGCAACCTTACCCCTACCGGTATTTCTACCCATAGAGAGGTTGATTCCTAAAGACCCACAAAACAATTTTTCTTTTGGAAAACTTTGAAATTAAATATAATTTTAAAAAATTTGAGGTGCACTTTTTGAAATTTGAATTTTAAAGAATTATTTATAAACCTTGCCATAATTACTAATCATTAATTCATTAGAGTTATGACATAGAGAGCCCAAATCAATATTTCTTACCACTGTTCAGAGTAAACAAAAATAGTTTGTGATCTGACCTTGGTCATCATATGATCTTACTCAGTTGATATGGCTCTAGTTCCTTGCTTAATTTTTTGTTCCTACAAGTCACTCAGTAAACTAACTAGTAACTAAGAGAGGACTCCCTTTCAATTCATGCATCTATTTCATGCATTCCAAACTGTTTTCTAATGCAATTAAATTGCTTTTTATTCACGAGTAAGGTCAAATCATTGGCCAATGGTTTTTAAATGCGCAGTGCTAAAGAGATATATCACCATTCTTCACATGAACTCTAATCACTTAGTGACACGTTACCTTAATGTGTTTTGTTCTTGACTATTCAACATAATTCTTAACAATGATGATTGAACTTATGTTGTCACATATGAGGGGTACTCATTATAGTTGATTACAAGGCCTTTAATTAACTATTGTATCCATACTAGTTGGCCACAATAAGCCCTTGTTACTGTGTATTCTAATTCAGTTATTGATATTGACAGTGAGCACTATTTCTTTCATACGATGGCACAAGTGATTAATCTAGGAATCGACATAATTCTGAGGCACTCTTTCTATCAACCTTTTATCCAGTATAACTAACACTAGAGTACCCTACAATCTCAAAGTTACCTCCTTTTGGATGCCAAAAACCAAGATTTAGAGTCACTAACACATTTCTAAGTATCATTTGTACAACACTGAGGTGTTACTCCTTTGGTGCGTATTGAAATCTTGCACAAAGTGCACATTAAATATTGTGTTTAGTATACTTACAGTTAATTACAATAGAGATCTAGTGATGCCTCAGTGCATCTTCTTAAAGACTATTTTCCACTTTGATCTTTGTTAAGCTTGACATAATGAACTTCTTGAGCAACTCCTTAATATAATTAGGCTGTTTGATCAAAATACCTTTTTTGAATTGTCTGATTTAATAGCCAAGGAAGAAGTTCAGTTCTCCTATAAGACTATTTTGAACTCTTTGCTTATAAGATTAGAGAACTCCTTGCATAACTCATCTCCAAATATAATAACATTAGCATAAACTTGGAGAAACACCTTTAGACTGTATGAACAACATGTTATCAATCTTACCTTTCCTAAAGTCAAGATTAAGTGGAAACACGCTTCATCTTTTAGACCATGCTCTCGGAGCTTACTTGAGCCCATAAAGTACTTTATGCAGTTTGTGCACATGATCAAGTTACTCTACGTCTTGAAAGCAAGTTGGCACATTTCTTATCCATTTGATATAATTTGACATTTACAAAAGATCAAAATATAAGTAGGAGTATAATAGATTTAAGTCTAGGTACAGGAGCAAAGGTCTCATCATAATCTATTCCTTCTTCTTAATTATTTTTCCACAAATCTAGCTAATTTCTAATAATCACTGAAGCTTTATCTAGTTTATTTCTAAACACCCAGTTGGTTCCTATAATGGGGTACTTGTTCGGTCCCATAGTTAACATCCATACTTTGTTACGTTTCAACTGACTTATCTCTTCTTGTATGGCTACGATCTAAGTAGGGTTCTCTAGAGCTTTTGAAGAAGTTTTAGGTTCAATGAGTGATACAAATGAATGAAATGCACATAATGTTTTTAAATATAGGTGAGTTCTTACACCACTATGAATGTCAGGTTTCACATTCTCGATGGTGTGAGCAAATTGCTACTTGAACCCTTCTGTTTTGGATCATGCAATCCCTCTATCAGACTGGCTAGAGGATTAGAGCCTACAATAACACCTCACAATGTCGGTCTCGCTTTTGCGTGATATGGGGAGATCTAGATGTAGGCAACCTTACCTCAACTGGAATCTCTACCCCATAGAGAGGCTGAATCCAAGAAACCCACAAAAAAGATTTTGTGAAAACATTTTATAGAGAAGGATTTTGCGAAAAAAATTTAATGAAATAAACTAGGGATACACATCAGGGAATGAACTAAGAAATATTAATAAATCAGGTGTGTGTAACTATGTAAACATAAGTATAACATAGCAAAAGAAGGTACTACACCTTAACAAACAGAGGTAGACGCACAATGTCTCCTCCCAAATATATGTACTACCTGTATACAAACACGACACTAAAAACCACAGTCAAAACTATCCTATTGCAATCAACAAGCCATAACCAAATCATGTGGCTAACTTTCTATAATCTAAGATCCTAATCTCATCCCGCCATAATCACCTATCCTGAGTCATGCCCTCCGTCAATTCTACAACTTTCAAGTCATCTCTAATCACCTCGTCCAAATTCTTCTTAGGTTGTCCCCTCCCTCTTTTACGTTCGGGGATGTTAATCCTCGCACATCTCCTCACTGGAGCGTCACCACCCTTTCTTTTCAGATGACCAAACCATTTCAGTATTGTTTCTCTCATATTATGTTCGATTGGAGCCACTTTAACTATATTTTTTATTACTCCTTTCCTAATTCTATCTGTTCTCGTATAATCACGCATCTAGCTGATCATCTTCATCTCTGTTACCATTAATTTTTGGACTTGTGTCTTTTTTATAGGTCAATATTTCAATCCATACAGTACAGTAGGTCTGACTACCATACGATAAACTTTTCTTTTTAATCCTACAGGTGTCCTCTTATCACGCAATATACCTGAAGCATACTTCCATATTTGCCAACCCACTTTAATGCGCTGGCTAATATCTTCGTCAATATCCCCACACTGTTGAATAATCGAGTCTAAATATTTAAACTTCTCGACTTTTGGTATTGTCACCCCATCAATAGAGACTTCTCCACCGCATCATCCCTTCTACTGAAATAACAATGTAGATATTCAGTTTTCGTCTACTTACTCTGAAGCCTCTAGACTGTAGTGTATGTCTTCATCACTCCAAATTGTTATTAACTCCCTCTCTGGTCTCATCAATAAGAAGAATATCATCTGCGAATGACATACTCCATGGTACCTCATCTTGAATACCTTTTATAAGTTCTTCTATAACTAGAGTGAAAAAAAAGGGGGCTTAAAGCAGAACCTTGATGGAGGCCCGTACCAATGTAGAAGTCACTAGTAGCCCCTCCTAACATCCTAACGCTCGTCCTACCTCCCTTGTACATATCCTTAGTAACTCGAATATACCTAGGTGACACTACTTTCTTTTCTAAGTATCTCTATAATAATTCACGTAGAACTCTATCATATGCTTTTTCTAGGTCAATGAACACCATATGAAAATCTATCATTCTATTTCTGTACAGTCCCATGAGCCCCCTAAGGATTAGAGTCTCTAACATCTTAATTTTTCACTTTTCGTTATCTTTGATTGGGATCCTTTTGAATTATAGGTTGAGCTTCTTCTTCTTTTTCATCTTAGTAATCCAATTCAGTTGAAATTCTTGGAAAGAAGATGAGCTAATATAACCATCATTATTTTCATTAAAGATAGTGTTAGGCAATAAATTGCCCTATTTTACGTGCCTCTTCCACTCATTTTTAGCTCGTATAATAATTTAATCTTTAGGATTTTACCTTGTTTTATTTATGTTTTATAGAAAATAACGCCAAATCAAGCAAACATCGCGAAAAGGAGCGAAGATGGGACAAAGCGGTGAAAAACAGCAGAAAACAGCAGTGCACGGCCGTCCTGCAGGGATGCACGGCTGTGCACCGATGGCCAAAGCCACGCACGGCCAGTACGGCCAGGCGCACGGCCGTGCGTCGGGCCCAGTTTCACGATAAAAGCCCTTTTCAGCCATTTTTTGCGGGGGGTCGCACAGGGGTTCGCTTAGGGCTTCTCTCTGACAATTTCTAGAGTAGTTTAGGTTAGGTTTTAGCAAATAAAACCTTAATAGGAGGATTTGTTTAGGATTGAAGATTGTAATCTTGAATTCAACCTTTGGATTTCAAGTTCCTT
>NCQV01070549.1:1313-14082 GCA_002740545.1 Lophocereus schottii
TTTCAATAGGTCTCTTTTTTAGGTGTAACTCGTTGATCTTATAGTGCCACATAGTTAACAGAGTCAGGAGGAAAAAGAAGGTTTGGTTCTGGCCAAACCTCAAACAATCATTAAGAACCTCAGCTAATCTCGCAAAGAAGAAGATCTCCACTCGTTCTAGCTGGCTCTCCAAACTCTCCCTAGGCAGTTTTCCTAACCTCTAGTAGTGGCATTGCTATCTCATACACCCACAGTGATGATTGTTGTTCATCCTAGTCAATAACAGGCCCATATCAGACATATACAACACATAAGAAGCAAGACATGCATAGACACATTCCCTTCCTATCCTACACTCACACTCCGAGTAGTCCTCATGTCCACTAGGCTTTGGGTTACACATTATTATTACTCTTTTCATCTTCCAAGCAAGCTTCAGGTCAGTCAACCTGGTTTTTGATGCCACTTTGTAACCCCCCTAGATTTCTAGTTCCATGTTTTAGGCCAAGCAGCCTTAAAGGCAGTGGGTCAACCTAGGGGGTGTTACCACTGTATCTCCTTCTTGGAAATACCAAGCTAGATACCGAATCTTATAAAAAAAAACCGAAAGGGAAAATCTTCAATACAAAGAAGATTACATCCAACCAAATCCAAAAATAACAACTAGTAATAACTACTGTTCATCACCATCCAACCTAAATTATAGTCTTGTAGCGTTCGTGCCTCACACTAATTTGACATCCCCAGCCCCTGGCCTGTTTATATCACTTGAAACCAAAACATTTTATAAACGTGAGGTAAACTCAGTAACAAGCACCCCTAACAGTGAAACACGCACACAAATTCATTTCGAAAGCATTTTAAGGGGAAGGGATAGCAAAAACATCTTTCAAGCATACAAGCTGTTATCACACTTCCTTCCTTATCTTTGCAGAGTCACACTTCCATAGTTCAGTTCAACATGGATCAGTTTCAATTCGGTTTTGAGGGAGCGACCCTAGTGGGTTTCATGGCCTGCGCTTGTCACAGTGTAGCCGCTTAACTCATTCCTGGCCTACCGTTACTCAAGCGGTTACCGCTTAACTGTTCCTAGCCTGCCACCAACATAGGTGGTTACCAATAACTTGGCCCACATCTCAATCGAGCACGTGGCCGCTCACATGCATGCACTTATTACCCGGGGAAGGCTATGGCCTTTAACTCATTCAAACACATGAAACTCGTCCCATTCAGTCCTTTTTAATTAATAGGTTCTTACTCCTTACTGGAGTCAACTTAGCACAATCAGGTCATTCGATTTCAAGCACCTTTCCCATAACAACACAATGAAAGTTTATGTCTCTACTCGAAATCACATTACGTTTCGACTTCCTTAACATAGCAAGTTTTAATTTTTCAGTACATACACAGCGCACTGTTTCCATCATGCCTTTATTTTTCAATTCATGATTCAGTGTTCCTTCAGTTTGAATAGTAAAGCCAGAAATTCTTACTCACGTTCCAAAACATTCGCAGTTGAGCCGCACAGGGAAGTGTTAGGGCATAATTGTTACCTGATTGTCACACAGTTTACGAGCTCGGTTACTTAACAATAAGTTCACTGGTCCGCACCTGGCCCATGTATAGTCCACAATCAGTCCACATTTAATTTAAGACATCTTTAGTCCTCCCAAAATAATTTTTTTATATATATATATAGGGTCAAGGGGGGAAAAAGGAGGGGGTCGGTCCAGAAATGCATGATCGGTCCAAAAATGCATTTTTTTTTCAAAAAGCTATGGAAAATAACGAAAGGTTGGTCCGAAAATAGCGATGTTTACAATAGAAGATAACATACTAAAAAGAAAATGCTGTTTGACTGAAACCAACCTAAATCAGAACATAAAAGCATCAATCCAAAGTTTTTTTTTTCCTTTCTTGAGTGAAACAAATATTCAAAACTCCCTTGGCATGACCCAGGTCCAGGTCAGTGCATCCTGACCTTGATTCTCCACGATGAATTTTATGGGATTTTATATACTACCCCACTTAGAAATGTTTCTTCCTTGAAACCTCACTGGGTCGTGACCTCCTGACACCATCAGTCTGACTTTCCATCCGACTCAGAATTCTCAGGGTTTTATAATTACTTTTGCTTTGCTTTAGTTCTCCGTTGCCTTTGTTCCATTGTGCCCAAGTTCCAACTTGCTGGAGTTTGGTTCGAATTGCCCTAAGTTCTGATTTGCTGAGTTTGTTTTCCCTGTGCTTCATTCTCCTCTGCTCCTACACCCAAATTCATGAAATAGTTACAACTAAGTGTTAGTGGCTTGATTTATTTACAATTTGGTTCCGGAGCTTTATTTGGTTAGATTCCTTGTAAGTTAGATTATTGTTCCCAATTTTATGAATTTATGTTGTTTATTTGGTCTATCAATTTGTGGAATAACTTGACCTTAGAGTTAGTTAATTAGCATCTAGTTTTAATTTAGTTTAAAACTTTTGCTAATCAAAATTCACAACCGTCCTTGAGAACAACACTCGTAAGGTTTACAACGATAAACCGTACGCTTGCAGAGATTACAACACCACCCTTATTATGCATAATTTATCCTTTGCTACGCCCTTTGAGCCTTGACCTTTTTCTTGATGCAAACCTATAATAATGAACCTTAGCCAAATGCGTATCTTATCTTTTTAGCCAAGATTCTAGAGTTTCATAAGTGATTGGAAGTAGTTTGTGGATAATGACATTATTGTTTGGTGTGGTATGTTTGTAGATAATAAGAAATTTATACGATATTTCTCTTGGTGTCAATTCGGTTGAATTTTGTGAGTTGTTAGAAAAAGTGTTGAAAAGTGCATAGTTTCTCTTGCCATAATCCCTCTTTTTGAAAGAAAGAAAAAAAAATGAATCAAAAAAAAAAAACAAAAGAAAACGAATGTTGAAAAAAAAAGAAAAGCAAAATAATGCAAGGATTTGGTATAGATTTCATATTAGATATACTTCAACACTTTTTCACATTGTAGACCAAGTATGGGTAATTTTGTGTATTTGCGATGTATTAGTTATTTGGTGTGAGGAGTACTTTTGTGAAAAGTTGGGTGAAGATGATTTATACCCATAATCTTTGGCTTTGAGCTCCACAAATCTCAACATATTTGTTCCCCTCTTACCTTTACCCATAGGCTCGTTATAACCCTATCAAAGTCGTTATGATTGCTTAGTATGTTTTGCATTTTAGTGGTGGTGAATTCGAGATTTTTGTCAAGGTTATGGTAGATTTGATTCTTTGGAATGATATTTGTGAGAAATGTATTATATTTTAAACACATGAGTGATAAGTGTTTCATTCCTAAAGTGAGGGTGTTTCGATTCTTTTAACTCTACCTATTGTACGTGACAATATGATTGTTTAAGTTGATTTGGGTGATCGATTCAATGTTTAATGTATGGTGCTTGCTCTTATTTCAAAAACTTCCTTCTCTTATCTATTTTGCAATATCTTCAGTCACTGTTGGGCTAACTTCTTGGGTCAGTTAGGCTATTGATGTTAGTACTTATGCTTTTCTGAGGAGGTTCTTTATTATAGTTTTGATTTTAATAGTTGCTTGGGGACAAGCAATGATTCAAGCATGGGCGAGTTTGATAAATGCTTAGTGTATACTTCATTTTGGGGTCATTTTGCTGCTTCTCAGGGAGAATTATGAACTTCATGTTATAATCTACACTCCTATTCCTGTTTTGCATGTGGGTATGTTCTTTTATGTGTTTTGCATGTTTTTGGACCTTTTTTCCCTTGCCTTGACCCCAACTGAGTATGATTTGACTACCTATGGATGCCTTTAAGTCAGCATACTCGTGAAGAAGAAAGAAGAGCCGGAGAATTTCGTGACAGAGGCAACCATGCTTTGTGGTGAAGGCCACAGTCCGTGGTGAGCTTGAAACTTCTTGCTTCTTCATCTTCCTTCATCTTGTGGCTGAGAATGCCTGAGTTCGTGCTTAAAAAGGGGGTTTTTTGGTTAGAGAAGGAAGAGAGCCAAGACATCTATCACTATTCTCTATCTTATTCTATCATTAATTTTAGGATTTTTAAGTTTTCTTTAGAGCAAGAGAGGGAATTAAAGTGGAAGATTGGCACTTGGAGGTTTGGAGATTGGGAAGCCATTGAAGACCACCATCATTACTAAGCTTTTTTTCCTTTCAATCTCTTTGTAAACTCTTGTTTAGATATTGTTAATTTCAATTATGTGTGAGTAGTTTTATTAAATCTACAGACTTATTAGCCAAAGTATTAATGTTGGATCTTTAATTTTCGATATTTATGCTTTATCTAAATTGGTGTGATTGAATTCTATCTCATGAATGAACTATAGTAAGAAAAATTTTGGCCAGATTTGCTTGCTTATACTAGATAGTTGAGTGAATAACTGAAAGGAGAAACTCACTGTTGGAACAATAAGTTGAGAACTAAATTTAACAATTCTTGAAAGAGACTTGTTTGTTGAAAAGGAAATTCTAGCAATCAAAAATTTATAGCCAAGACTAAATCAGGGACATTTGAAAGAATATTAACTGGACTAATTTGGGGAATTTAGCTTGTTTTGAAAGAAAAGATCAAATTTTTGGTTCGATTGTGCTCCCTTGAATCATCCAGATCTTGGTAAAGTGCATATTTAAGTCCAACGATCCAACTCTTTACTAGGCAAAACAATTACCTAGATGCTTTTAATTTGATTGAATTTTCTGATAGTTAATTAGTGATAGTTGAAACAACCCATTAGAATTTGTTTGCTTAGCCTTTTATAATAGGTAAAAACTCAATAGATTACATTTGGTCTTTGTGGGAATGATATTTGAACTATGCTACAACACCCGTGTGCTTGTAGTAGTGTTGATAATGCCTGCATCTAAAAGTTGTATTACCCTTTTCTGAACAACTTTTTTCATATAGGGATTCAGTCTACATTGCATTTGCTCAATTGGTTTAGCATCGTCCTCTAATTGAATTCTGTGCACGCAAATTTTTGGACTAATCTCTTCCAATTAGCAATTAACCACCTAATAGCACCCTTATGATAAGATAAGACACGAATGAATTCTTTTTCTTGATCACAAGATAAAATATAAGATATAATGATAGGTAGGGTCTCTTTAGGGCATAGAAACACATACTTGAGTGAATTTGGGAAAGGTTTCAATGCAAGTTTAGGTAGAGATACAAAATAAGGTGGCATAGAGGACTTGCTAAAGGTGGAAGGGGTTCATAAGTGGACACTAAAGAGGGAGACTTAAGAGGAGGAGTGGAGCTAAGAGTAGAATCCATCTCATCTATTATACTTCTTAAGTCAAACGATCTCAAATTCCTATGGGAAAGACAGGTTCCCAAGGGATCATGCTTAGAGTAGTACGTAAAGCTTTGTCAATCATTCATCAATTACATCAACAAAGAAGTATTCAGATTCATCTTCTAAAATAGGCTGAGAAGAAGCTTTAAAAATGTTAAGCCTATGCATCATGTTCATAACTGAGACATCTATCACTCCCGACCTGTAGTTAATGGTAACATTAGCTATGAATAGGAAGGGGCATCCTAAAATAAGAGGGATTTGCTCAAAAGCATCACTTGGGTTCTGTCAAATACAACAAAGTCAACAGGAAAGAAATCATCCATCCCACCACTAGGAGTCTTAACTGACCTATCAGTAAGCTGAAGGATACAGTTGGAAGGTTACAATTCACCTAATCCCAACTCTAAGTAAATGGAATATGGTATCAAATTAACACTAGAATCTAAATCCAAAAGTGCCCTTTCAATTTTGTAATTACCAATATAGCATGAAATGGTAGGAATACCAAGATCTTTGAACTTACATGGAGTATCAAATTTCAAAATAGAGCTCACTTGTTCACTTAGAAGAACCTTTTTAGACTTGTATCGTTATATTTTCTTTTAAAAGTGAAATGCCTTTAAGGAGCTTAGTATAAGTTGGGATCTGTCTAATCGCTTCGAAGAGGGGAACATTAACCTTAACTTGCTTAAAGGTTTCTAGAACATCATCTCTTTGCTTATCCTTCTTAGTAGATAATGGTGTATCCAAAGCTTGAGGGTAAAGAACCCTAGGCTTATATGTGATAATGGAGTCATACATAACAGTGGAAGGGGATGAGTCATTTTTTGTTTTAGTCTCAAGGTCACTTTCAACGGTCTTAAGTCCTTCCTCTTTATCATGTACTTCTTTACCACTCCTAGGAACCGTTAAAGCTTTCTATTGTTTAAATTCTTAGCTTTCAGGGTTCTATATATGAGGACTTAGAAGCTTTCCTTATTCTCTTTACTTGCGGCTATGGCTAGTTGCCTAAGTTGGATTTTCAATTTAGCTATGAATTGTGAGTGAGAATCAACAATATGCATTTTAGACTCAATTTCTTTGGATCTTAGAATCAACATGTTGCACAATGGAAGTCAAGGTACTAAGAGTAGAAATTACCTTATCTGTATCAGAGCTCCCAGATGGAGCTTGATGAGAAGGGGGAGCACATCTCTAGTTTTGGAAACTAGGAAGGGGAGGTATGCTAGACTGGGTTTGAGGATTCTCAACATTTTAAGACGTCCATGAAAAATTAGGATGATTCCTCCAACCACTATTATAAGTATTAGAATATTGGTTGAAGGAAATCCTTGAGTGGCATTCACTTGTTCAGTCAAACAATAGGACTTACCAACATAAGGACAGTCAATAGAAGCATGCATATGACTAATATAAATTGAATACATATCTTGCATAGAAGAGACATTAGACACTTTGCTCATGCACAACAATTGATCAGATTTCTTACTTAAAGTATCAACTTTACTAGAAAGGTCAATTGAATGTGAAACCTCATAAATCCACCCTTTACTTGCCAATTGCCTAGGCAAATCAAAATGTGAGGAAGTAGTGTGCAAACGTGAATTTTCACTCATATGTTCAAACAATTCCCAAGCTTCTTTGGGAATCTTATATAAGAAACTACCACCACTAGATGCATCAACCATCAGCCCATTGTGCTCATTTAAGCCAAAATAAAAACTCTAGATGGGTTGCTACATATGGAACTCATGCTGAGGATGACTTCGCAACAACTCTTTAACCCTTTCCTAACTTACATACAATTGCTGATTTTTAAGTTGTGAGAAAGTGGTTATAGCACGTCTTAAAGCAGTTAGTTTATCAATTAAGAAAACGTTTTGCAATAATTCCTTTTTCATTTGATCCCGAGTGGAGATATTTGTCTTAGTAGCCAATAAGCTTTAGCTTTATCTTTCAAAGAGAAAGGAAAAAGACCCAATCGAAGAGCATCACTAGAGATGTTATTTAAGAAAACAGTAGAACATATCTCTAAAAATGCATTAACTTGCTAGAAAGGATTTTCAAACTCTACCCCATAAAAGGATGGAACCATTTGGATAAGATAATGTTTAATCTCAAATGACCCCATAACAACGAGCAAATGAGTACTCGTAGCTGAGTCGTAATTGGTGGGTGAAATACTCTGTAAGTTGCTTAGGTGGGTTTGTTCTTCAGCTATCTTTTCCTTAGATTCATGTTTCTTAACTCTTCTCTTACTAAGAGAATATTCAATTTCAGGATTGTATTCTTCAAGATCTAAGAATAAAGAATGTTTACCATGCATATATTCACAAACAATCAACAGAATAAAATGAGATCACCACCACAATAATCACCAAACAAAATAAGAAGAAAGGAAACAAATAAATGAATAAAAGAAAATAAAAGAAAGATCTAAAGAAATTGTGAGGTTAAATAAAATACAATTACAGAAATAAAATAGTTAGATTAGATTAGATTAAAAGGGAATGAGAAAAATAGTTAGATTAAAAAGGAATGGGGAGAACAAAAATAAAAAGGTTAGATTAAGAAGAAATAGGGAATAAAATAAAATGAAATAATGAAAAAATAAAAGGGATGGGAGTTGAGAATAAAGAAACAAAATTGTTAGATTAGTTGGGAACAGGGGAGAAAAATAAAAATAAAAAAATAAATGAAAAAGAATAAAAGGAAGGGGAAATTCAAAAATAGCTATTCATTCCCTGGCAATCACGCCAAAAATTTGATGTAGATTTTATGTTTAGTTTTAAAGTCTTTTTAACTTGTAAGCGCACAAGATTAATTGTATACTGGCGACTATAGGTTGTCAATCCCACGAATAATAGTAGCAATTTTTGAATTTAACTTTTTCAATTATAAAGAATAATTCAAGTGAGGAGTTCAATTATCAATATGAATAGAATAAACAAAAGAAAAGCAAATGAGTCAGGAAAGTAGAGAGAAATCAAATAAGATAAAATTCTAGGACTTTGGATTTTATCGATGACACAAATATTGAATTAATATCTCAAAGGGGGTTCCAGCTAGTCTCTTGTTCCACCTAAGCTATAACCATTATGACATAATTAAAAAGATGAATTGTAATTATCAAATGCTATTATTTATCCAATAGTTAGCATGATTGATTCTTTTCAAACATACTTTATCTAATTTCTAACATAAATTATTCAATTTTAATAATTATAATTTTAAGCTCAATTGCATAACATCATATTAGTGCAAAAGGTCTAATATTTATTTGAGATAGTAAATTAAACTATTATAATCAACATGAATAAACAATTGTATAAAGATTTGTAACAGGTTAGTTTCAAATATAAACTTAAAATTATGCAATATGAGACAAAAATAACCCCAGAGAAATCATTAATCAATATTATTAATCAAGGATCCATCATAATCCTAGAAGAGCAACTTAATCGGCCATATTTAGGGAAAATACCATTGGATTTGGTGTAGTCATACTCTCAATATTGGTATAGTTCACTTCTTACATGCAAACTTTAGCACTCAATTACACAAAATGATATAGTTAAGCACAACCTCTCCAATTTGACTCACAAATGAGACGAGAAGAGAAGAGAAAAATAGAGAATAAAGCTTATTTCCTTCTAAATTTCTCAACCCAAATCATTTTTTCTTAAAAAAAAATCTCTCTAAAACTTGAAAGATGGAAGATGAGAGAACAGTAGAATGCTTGGATATTTGGATGATTGGATGAGTGAATTGATGAATTTTTGCTCTAACATTGACCCTTTTATGGTGAAGATTTAGCCTCTCTTGGTGCCCAAAAATTAATGAAAAATTAATTTTAATTGATTTCTTAGCTGTTATATTGCATTAGAGAAGGCTAGTCTTTAGCTAAAAATTAATAATGATTAATTGGCTTTGAATAGGTTGCTTGAGGGTTGCTTATAAGAGAAGAGGAAAAAAAAATCAGCTACTAGAACAAACAGAGCTGGATACTATACAAGGAATAAGGCCAACTGGGCCATAGAGAAATAGGAGAGAGCAGAAGGCATGGTGGGCTGCTGCTGATGGCAAGTTTGGGTCGATGTTGAAGAAGACATGCGCATTTCAGGCTAGAGATATGGCTAATGTTAGGAGGGAGTGAGTGAGGAAGAGAAAGGGGAACGCTGGGCCACATTAAGCCAAAACAGCAAGCCCACGCCTAGAGAAGAGCAAGAGAGAGAAGGTGCTAGAGGGCCAGCTGGTGCTGAATTAGGTCGCGACTACTTGGTGATGATGTGGGCCCACGGTGAGAGAACTGAGAGGAGAAAGAGGCACTCAGGTTGCCTGCTGGGCCAAGGGAGAACTACTATGCGGGCCAGCTAGGTCAAGCCTACAAGGCTGGAGAAGTGGATTGCCTTTTCTTCAGATTTTGCTATTGGGCCCCCCACACATGGGACCGTGATTTGGACCTTGAAGAAAATTAGGAAAAATTACCATATTTCACACCTATTTCCAATCTTCTTTCTTACATGAAAATCATCTAAAACATGCATTGTTTCTTATAAAAAAAATGTGCTTTAAAGAATAAAAAGTAGGTACAATGAAGGGTAAAATTTCATATAAAATATAAATTATCCACTACTCATTCCAAAAATATTTAACACAAAAAATATAAGAAAAGGGTAAATAGAATCGGAGTGAGTTTTTGAAAAAACTTACAAACCAAATCTACTTTCTAAAATGAACCACATACCGGGAGGTATGCTGAAAGGACAAAAAAAGCTCACTTCCAAAGGGTTCCTAAAGGCTCCCAATCATTCCTTACGGTGGAGACCGCCTAACTCCAGAGGCTCAAATCGACGATCTAGATTCCATAATGAAGGTGCAATATCGGGGTGAAATGCATCACAATATCACCCATCATCACTGGTAGCCTCTACTTCAAAACCGGAAATTAAAATCTAATTATACTTAAAATAGCAAGTATACAACATATTAACATCAAACAAATTAGGTAATAAAAAAATAAAAGCACAATGTCCATCTAAGGGCACTCAAAGAAACAATGCAAATAGTTACAGTGGGCAAAGCTAAACTAATTAAAGATTGCATTTTTGCTAGCAAATAAGACTAATCAAAGGAAATAAGGAAAGGAAAAAGGAAGAGGTCAGTTTAAAAGATTAACGGACTTAGGTTGCCTGCTAAGTGACTTAGAGAGTCTTGAGATTAAAAATATTGCGCCTTGACTTGTGTATTATTGAGTTTTAATGATAGATTTAAGAAGGGTTTAGTTAGGTTCTCTAAACCTCTCAGTATTATCTTAGAGTTTTCTTGAGGTTCTAGTTGTCCTCTATTTTTTTTTCGATGTGTTTTTTGGTGTGTTTCTCTTAACTCTATCTATGCCTAACCCTAGGGGGTATCCACCCTTTTATAGCACTTAAAGGAATACTATGAGTTGATTTAGAGAAAGGAGACTAGTAGACTTAATCAAAATGAACACACCAATCCAGCGAATTGTATTAATTAGGAGTCGTGTTAGAAATAGAGAAGTAGATTGAGAACTCGGCCGTGTTCTTTCCTACTTCCATGTACCCGGTTTGGTTCCTGGCCAGTTTAGGTAGAACCCAGTAGGGGTTTTTTCTCGTCCCGATAATAAGGGCTAGGCTATGCTGCAGGCAACACAACTTGCTTTTGCCATAACCTTCTCATCCGACATCTATTTTGACTGATTCTCTTTTTTCCTAAAATCTTATTAAGTCTATTTTGGAATGACACTAATTTCATAATTTTTTGATAATTTTGAGAGAAGATATAAGTAAATTGCTGAACATGTGTCATTTTCTTCGTACGTCTCATTAATCGACTTATGTTATTCTATTGCTTACTAGATTTTGCAGTCTAATATGCCATCAGAAAGGTTATCAATGAAGAATATTAATATCTACCTCAATAATTTTATAGACCGGATAGTGCCATAAAAATATGGAATGAATCTCAACTAGACGCCCAATAATTCCAATTTGGGCTTTTGGTTTATTTTAGCCTTTGATGGACATCTATGGGTTTAGATGTCTGAGTTAGGAGATGATGGCATTTAAGGCTCTTCATTATAATATCTAGGGTCCTAAGTCCTATTCAATTTGTTTATCATTGTTGGACATTTCATAAAAAAATAGACACTTTTTATGTGTCTATACTAATCATATCTGGCAACAGTCATCATCCTAATGTGGATTAATCTGCTTGGACGAGCAAAATGTGATTGCCAAGCAACAAAAAGTCATTATCAACCTAATCAATTTGGAAGGCATTGATGCAAATTCAGTCAGTCTAACTAAAGAAAAGGTTGAGAGGCTTGAAAAAATACTTAGGAGACCAAATGTATTCAAAAACCATCTAATTAACACCACCCCACTTATACCATCTGCTAAAGGGAAATTGCCATCTAAGTTCACCTTCCTTTAAAGCCTTAAATTTATAGGCATGAATCACCCTGCTTCTCGCAAAAGGAATTTCATTAATATCATGAGATTAAAAGGAATTGAAAAAGAACTTTTCCCAGAGCTTCCCCTTAACACTAAGAGAGGCTATTTAAAAATGATATATCTCTCTTGATTTATAAAAGGTTGGTACATGGGTAAGTATAACAAAAGAAATTTTATCTGAATATGCTTATATCATTGAATTCCCTCATTCTAGTTGGGATCTTCAACTCCTAAAGAAGGGGAAAAAGAGAGCTCCTTAGGTTACCTGTCCCAATTGAGGGCCAGGAGGGGCTTAGTAATGAATAGACCTGAGGAACAGAAATAAGTTCACATAATCATAAACAATTTACAAGCCTTTTGTTACCATCATATAAAGTTCCAACTCCTTAGAACCTTTAGACAACTACCTGAAGCCAGCATGTTAATCGAAAAGATATCAACAAAATTCAAGGCCTAGCTATACTACTAACAAAGGCTACTATAACATAGATAAAAAGGATGCCATATCCTCCAATACTAATCTAAGAGAACTGATTCTCCTTTGGGCATGAAATTATTAGGTGCTTTTGAAAGACAAGAAAGCTAAGGTATCCTAAATCCCATTGGGCCATTCATAGATGTAGTGCTCCCTAATTAAGCATGTTTCATTATTCGTAATCACTATTCTAATTCCCTCAATTACAACTCATAAACCTAATGGTCGGGGCATTACCACCGTCTAAAAGGACAAAGCTTGAAGCATGCGTACTAGAAATAATATAGTTAGACATAGCTTCATCCATACATATTCACACATGATCAAACCATATGTAGTCAACTATTTACCACCATAAGGTTTATACATCATAGTAAAATGATTCACCATATAATATACAACTCTATCCACTGAAAATTTCAAAATATAGCTTCAAAATATGCATATACCATGTCACTGCAGATCCATCCAGATTCTCTTACTCAACTTATTTTCTTCAGCTAGTTTG
>NCQV01070553.1:14371-24680 GCA_002740545.1 Lophocereus schottii
GATTTAATCATTCTTACACCAAAAAGTTCACTATATTTCTTTTTTGTAAATTATCATACTTTGGAATTGTTTTATTTTTGTATTTTTGTATTTTTTTAGTTTTTTATTTTTAAATTTTTAAATTTTTAAATTTTTCATTTTTCATTTTTTATTTTTTGTATTTAATTTTTTAATTTTTAATTTTTTAATTTTTATTTTTAAATTTCTGATTTTTTAATTTTTGTATTTAATTTTTATTTTTTAAATTTTTAATTTTTTAGTTTTTAATTTTAAAATTTAAAATTTAAAATTTAAATTTTTTATTTTTTATATTTCATTTTTTCTTTTTTTATTTTTTATTTTTTATTTTTGCATTTTTGTATTTTTTAAATTTTTTGTATTTATTTTTAAATTTTTTATCTTTTTAGTTTTATTCCAAACAAAAGCTACAGAAAATTTCAAAAAAATAAATAAAAAATAAAAAATATAAAAATATAAAAATATAAAAAATAAGAAATAAGAATTAAGAATTAAAAATTAAAAATTAAAAATTAAAAATTAAAATGTAAAATTTAAAAATAAAAATTAAAAGTAAAAAATAAAAAATGAAAAATGAAAAATGAAAAATAAAAAACAAAAATAAAAAATAAAAAAATAAAAATTCCACAAAATTTTGATGACTTCATAAATTATCACGCATTAATTACATTCTCATTATTTTAACCCACTTCAACCCACCACATAAAAAATATACCAACTTCAACTCACTTCAACCTACATCAACCCACTTCAACCTATTTTAACTCACATCAAAAAAAAGTACCAACTTCAATCCACCTCAACCCACCTCAACCTACTTCATCCTTTTACCCATCCAATTTACCCACGAAAAGAACAAGCCCTAATACTTGTGTCCTTGCAATTAAACAACGGCATAGCCCACCTAAAAAGTGGGTATCAAGCGAGCAACATTATAAGCCAAGTCGATAGGCCCCCCGAAGAGGACTAACCAAAAAAAAAAAAAAAAATCGAGACATTGGTCACACTTAAACAAGATAAGTCTTGTACGTAACCTTGTCTCAAAGCCAATTTGTAAGCACAAAAATATATATATGTACTATTTAAAGAGATAAATTAAATTAATTATTTGGGCCAATCCTTTTAGTTTCATTTAATTAAGCCCACATTAACTCACAAGTCATGCCCAAACCTAAATGACTCCCAAAGTCAGGATCCTGTCAAAGCCCGAGGCGACTCTTAAAGTCAAAGCCTAACTGACGGTCAACTCTGCAGTCCAGCTTGACTATCAAATCGACAGTTCACCAGACTACTAAGTCAATAAGTCAGTTACTCAGGCTCGAAGTCAAGGTAAACTCCTAACTCAAATCAATTCAAGTTGAAGCCCAACTATAGGCTCAAACTAGGTCAAGGTTCATTTGACCTATAAGGGAAAGGGAGGAATTTTCCTATAAATAGATCCCTACCCCCTTCATTCAAGGGAGGACATTGTATTCAATACAGAGATAATAAGCAGCTAAAGAACATGCCATCTTCCTTTGAAGATCAAATAATTTTCTTGATTGATTTTAAGTCTCTTAGCCCCCCTCTCAAGATAAAGTTTATTCAAATTCTTACAAGGAGATCGAATAAGAGGATTACTTTATTATATTCAATATAGAGATTGTACCCATATATACAATATCAATACAAAATTTAATTTGTTACCTAATTTCTTGTCTAATTTATTTTAGGCTCAAAGTTGATATTTACAAACATGTCTTTCTTTGATTGTTGTTAGCTCTACTTTTCACAAATCAAAATCAACAAAAAAGTATAGTTGCTTTGGTTTTATTCCTTTCTTAGAGCTGCATTCTTATGTTAGGATTTGTCATCAAAGTGTTACTTTTGTGGGTTGTTCTTCCTCATCCATTTGGGGATCATCATCAAGATCAAAACCTTTATTTGAGTAAGCACAAAATCCTCAAGCTTTGAGTTAGATTATTGCTTTAGCCTTTTCCATTTTGCCATATCTTACATTGAATATCCTCCTCCACTTTTTCCTTTTACTCCACCTAAAAGAGTTTAAACACACTTCTACCCTAACTAAAATCCTAGAAACCCACAATTTGACTTCACTTAAAAATCCTCTCTGATCCACATTAATAAGCCCTTTTTAGTCCACAAAGAACCCAAATATTGCCCAAACATAATCTCTAACCCAAAAACATCCCTAAACTTCACAAAAAGCCTTCATAAGAATTGCAAACCAAAGTTAGTTAGAGCCAATCACAATCCGCTTATGGTTAACAGCACAGACCGAGCAGCCTCCCTCCTTAACATTTCCTCTTCTATAGCTGACCATGACCCCTCCATGGTCACCTCTATGCTTTATAGTTTCTTTATTCTTGTTCTAAACCTTTATTTCTTTTATTTTTACCAATGCTTTGCACCTTTGTCTGAACCACACCATGGAAGATAAAACCTACTTGAACTCCAAGATAAAGTAAGAAAGCTTAAAAAGCAAATGACATAAGTGAAAAAGAGAATGAAACAACCTCCTTGCTTTGATGGTAATAGTTTGTATCATACCATCTATTCGAGATATGTTCAAACACTTAAAGATTATGTTGAGTTCAAAGGAAGTTCAGATGAAGACAATATAATGATAGCTAATCAAAAACTCTGAGGTCAAGCCTAATATTAGTCTAAATGCCTTTGGAGGGAGAGAGCTCTTCAAGCCAAGTCTAGAATTAAGACTTAGATTTGGTTCAAGTCATACATGCATACAAGATTCAAACTAGATCAATTGTTTATAAGAAGAACCCTTGAAAGAGGAACCCAGTGTTACTCAAGAGAATATCAATGTTCAAGAAGAAAAAGAGCCCTCTTTGATTCTGTAACACCCCGAATCATATAAGCACCAGTTTAGTAATTACTAACTAATTATCTAGTGATTAGCATAGTAGAATAAATAAAGAGTTGGTTGGCACCATCGTACTACAGAAAGGACAAGGCTAAATAAGGACCAAACGTCCCAACTAAACTCTTTATTCCAATATTCCAAACATAACTTACATCTTTACTACACATCAATTCTGACAATAAGACAACTTACAACCCCTTTTTTATATAAAATAATTATTCTTATAAAAAATCTAAACTTAGCATGAAATAAGTAGATCACTAAGGGAAATACCTTAATGGGTTGCCACTATGAGCCTCTATGACCCATGACCCCAGCATCACTTGAAATGAAGAGTCACTTGTTGCTTGCCTCTTATTATTGATAGACACCTCACTTAAAATAGGAAATAGGAAAACAGTTTGAAGAGTGAGTCAAAACTCAATATGCTTATCTCTATACTATAAAAACAAAGTGTAAAGGATGTTTATTGAGCGTGTGCATCTTAATTCAGTTTATTTCAACATAAGGGAGAGAGCGAATGAATAATTAAAAGTTAAAACTGTTATCATATTTTTGTTATCTGGATGAGCCCTTTATGATGGGAATTACAATCATCGAGACTTTCAATTTTCCTATTCATATGTGCATACCCAGATCAATCAGGACATGTAGTCGGCTGAAGCTAGTTGACACTAGTTAAGTTAATCAATATAGTATGATCGATATAATATATATGCATAAGAATATGATTTAGCAATTGCAGGAGCTCATATTATTGGTAAAACATGAGATAGCATGTTATTGTATTAAAATGGGTAGATGAATATTTTCATCTAAAACATGTGAGTTTTGTAAGTGTATCGACAGTAAACATACAGTAACCTTATCTCCCTTACTGACATTGAATGATATCTCTTGGCTCACTGATTGTTGGAGAAGCCTTGCCTTTCTGCTGAAAGGGAACTTATGTGGTTAATGACTTGATTAGAAACTTTGTTGTGGGCCTTAAGTGTTTCATTATTATATTAAATCCTATAGTCTACTTTTTTTAGGAGGTGCTTTGCTCATTAATTACATTGGTTCAAGGATATCAAACTGAGCCTAAGTGTCAATTTATCATACATTCGCGACTGAAGTCAAGATTCATGGCTTATGTGCCTTATGATTTATGAATAATTTATATTGATATTTTGGTGTGCACATAATCTTTTCCCCTTAATAAGCATCTTATATTATTTTTACCCATTAATATTTTGATGATAATTCTCCACTTCTTAACACTTTTTCCCTCTCTTTCTTATTGTTTCTCAATACTTCCTGCACCATTTTTAACCAATGTTATCCTTGTGTGATTAATTTTATCTTGGTACTTACTAAACAGACTTGAACTTGGCACAAGAGTTATTAATAATACAAGTAGACCTATAATACATCCTAAGTAGTCATCAAACATGATTTTATTTTATTTTGCAATTCATTCATTTTTACCATGATTTAGTTCCACATTATAGGCCACATTTGCCTCAATCCCATAACAAAAGTTTACGTATTTTGGATAATTTTTAGGGTCAATTTAGAAAATTGATATCTTTCTCTTCCGAACTCATATTAAGACCCAAAATCCCAATATTAAAATTTTAGGAAATCCACCATAACTTTCATTTAGAAAACCACAAAAAGGCTCGAAAGTGGACTTAAACAGAACTATGCACAACTTGGATACAATTTACACAGCGTTGGTAAATTGCTTATAACTTGACTCATAACTCATAGGAATACTTCTAAGTCAAAAATTATAATTTTTAGATGTACCAATCGATGCCAGTTTGATTTTGAGTCAGCCCCTATTTTCAGCTGTATTTAATTTCTTGATTTCACAACCTACATTTGCCCTAAGTTAAGCTTTCTATAACTACACAATGCAACATCTATCTCTTGTTGAACTCTCATTAATAAATTAAGAATTCCATTTTTACCATTCTAATTATCGCAACAACTTAATTTAATAATCAGAAATCCACAATTTAACCCAAAAAGTGATCTCTTTCTTTATACTAGCCTTTACCTCCCCTTCTCAAATTCACATATTCAACTTTCTTTACAAATTACTCATGTCATTTAGCCATGTAGCCATTATTCCGCATTCCCAAACCACTCATTGGATTAACACATTCTTAGCGTCCCATAACCTTAATCCAACTTATCATACACGTCTTGCAAAGTATGCACAATTGCCATCATCAATACATAAATTTTACTGAAGAATTCATTTTTAGCATTAGATCTGAGTTTGTATGTCAATGTTTAAAAACAAGAAGCATGTTTTTCAAGTGATGAAAGAGTGGACTTCGTCATTAGGCTTTTACCTCACAAATACAAAGAACAGAGAGAAAACATAGCAAGTTGTAGCAGCGCAGCTTCGATGGTCTGAAGGCGGTGGTGGCATAGCGGCCTGATGGCCGAACGATGATGGAGAAAGAGAAAGAAACAAAGGCATGGGGTTTTGTTAAATAGTACATGGTTTTTTTGTTGAATAGCACATGGTTTTGGAGTGGGATGGAAATGAAGGGGCTTTCTTTCTATCTTAATTAGATTGAGGTTTTCTCTCTCATCACAACATATTTTAATTTTTATTTATATATTCTTATTTTCTTTCCTTTATTTTACTAGCTTGTTTTCAATATGTTAATTAGATTGGTTTAGGTTCTTATCCTTCAAGCATACTACATCTTATTTATTCTAAGTTCCAATTTTGATTTCTTGCCCCCCTTTTATTATTTGAGTTTATTGTAATTTAGAACACTTACATCATTTATTACTATTATTATTACCACTATTACAACTACTATTATTGTTACTTTTATAATCACTATACATTCCTATGTGTTGCATGTGTATATGCCTAAGTATTTTATTGCACCTTTATAGAAGGTTGAAATTCTTATTACTATTTTATTTTGGTGTCAGCATTTAGTTTGGGTTCCTTTATTGAATTAGATATCTAAAAGTGCGTAGACATGACATATTTCACCAAAGGCTTCTAACATTGTTTGAACCCTGCAAAAAAAATATTTGTAAATGCACAATTGAAGTGTGCGCGCTCGATTTGGTTAAGTTAACCATTGTTTAAGTTAACTATTAATATTAATTAGGTTCAGGCTATTACAATCTTCCCCTCTTAAAATAGGTTTCATTCTCGAAACTTGCAATGACGAAACATAGGCTGGGGTGAAAGATTGTATTTTTTATTGGTGTAACTCTAGATATTTTTTTTGAGGTTTCAATATGGATGATCACTTCGTTTTGCGATGTTTTTATCCACCACATGGTCTTGTCAAGAGCTAGGAACTCCAATATTCACCTTTACACCTAATGATCTTGATAATTTCTATATCTTTTGATGTAGGCTCTACTCTTTTCGTGGGTCAATTTTAATATACCAACCTCAACCCACTTCAACCCATTTTAACCTACGTCAACCTACTTCAGTGTACTTCCACTATTTTAACCAAGTTTAATTTATCACATAAAAAAATTCAACTCACTTCAACCCACTTTAACTCATCTCAACCTATTTCAACCTATTTTAACCTACTTCATCCTTCTATCCACCTCAATTTATCTACGAAAAGAACAGGCCCGTAATTATGTGTTTGTATTCTAGTATGTACTCATGTCCACTGGAGGCATGATGAATTGCGTAGCTATTATGTTTGAGGTATAATAGTACAAAGTTTTAAATAAATGCCACTGAAGAAATTTATGAAGACATCAGGCATTTATCTTTGTGGTCACCTATTTCCATAATCTCACATGGCTTGCACTCTCAATCTAATATGGTGAAATTCACTAACATGGTGAGCCCAACATCATCATATTACCAAAGACTTTTAAACTAGATGCTCTCTTACATGCTATTCGATATATGGCTGAAGTTTAAGGTAGCAGAATCTATTTAAGGGGACAAAATGTATGGGGTGAACCGCGAACTTAGAATACCTTAAAATGGTTATCGACTTTCATTTGTTTTTAACTACACTACTTTATCCTACATATATAAAATGTTCATGCCTAACTTTATATATCAAGTGAGATATCAATAATGTTATTCCTTTTACTAGTCTTTGCATTTAATTTTCTCCATCCTTTATAACTTATGAAACCATATCAGACGTATGTTAAAAATAGCTCCAATATCATTTGATTCTTTGAACCCAATGATCTACAGGTTCTTGTTGTTCTATAGTCAACGTTTCAATGTAAAGAGTTGTAAAAATAAGCTAAATGTCATTGGGTTCTAAATTTGAGGGAAAAGGATATTAGATTGACTGGTATGGAACATTTGATAGTGATATGCTTTTTAGGCTTTAAGTGTGCTTTCAACTTTCTTGTAGGCCGTCACAAAGATAGCACAATCACGTCCAAAAAACAACAAAGGACACTTGTATTTTCAATATCATAAGGATTGGTTAAAAAAATAAAAACAATAGTTTAATGCCATGTAGAATCGCATGAATATTAATTCATTATTTGCAGGAAAGATTCTTGAGTGGTACCTATATCTTGTTGGGATAGAATAGCATATACAACATGCAAATATGATGGTTGGCCAGATCAAAGTGTAGGCAGAATGGTAGTAATAAACTAAAAATTTCCCTTTTTACTATTCCAATCATTACAAAAATTTAATTTAATAATCACAAATCCACAATTTAACCAAATATGTGATACGTTTCTTCATGCTAGCCTCTATCTACCCATCTCAAGTTCACATATTCAAGTTTCTTTATAAATTACTCATGTCGTTCAGCTATGTACCTCATTATTTCCACATTCTGAAACTGCTCATACCTGGATTAACACATTCTTTGCAACTAACAACCTTATTCCAACTTACCATACAAATCTTGCAAAGTACCCACAATTTCCATCAACAATAAATAAATTCTATTGAAGAATTAATTTTCTGCATTAGATCTAACTGTGCATGTCAAGTTTTAGGAACAAGAAGCATGATTTTCGAAAGATGAAAAAAGGAGTTTGTGATTATGCTTTACCTCCCAAATATAAAGAACATAGAGAACACAAGGGTGACCTGTGGTGGCATGTCTTTGATGGTCTGAAGGCAGTAGTGGTATGACGGCCCAATAGTCGAATAGTAGTGGAGGAAGAGAAAGAAATCAAGGGGTTGGGTTTTGTTGAATAGCCCATGGTTTTGGCGTCGAATGCAAAGGAAGTAGCTTTCTTTCTATCTTAATACAAATGCTAATTTTTATTTATATATTCTTTTTTTCATTCCTTTAATTTACTATCTTGTTTTTAATGTCTTCCTTAATCAAGTCAAATAATTCTCTTTCTTTTTTTTGTTAACATCAATTGGGTAATAATGTTGGTTTATGTTCTTGTTCCTGAAGGTGCACCACATCATATTTATTCTATGTTACAACTTTGATTTCTTACCCCCCTTTTAAATTTGAGTTAATTATCATTTATAACACTTAGATCTTTTATTACTATTATTATTATTACTACCACAACTATTATTATTGTTATTTTATAATCATTATGCATTCCTATGTGTTCTATGTGTATATGTTAAGTATTTTCTTGCTCCTTTCCAGAAGGACAAAATTCCTTTACTATTTCATTTGGCATTTGGCATTTAGTTTGGGTTGCTTTATTGAATTAGATATTTAAAATATGTATAGCTATGATGTATTTCACCAAAGGCTTCCAACATCGTTTGAGCCCTGCAAAACAAACATTTGTCAATGTCCAATTAAAGTGTGCGCACTCGATTTGGTTAACTTAACCATTGTCTAAGTTGACTATTAACATTAGTTAGGTTCGGGCTATTATAGGTTCAAGCGGAGACAAATGAAGAAAATGAGATCATTTTGGATCCTGAAGAGAAAGATGATGAGCCAAAAACCACCTTGGAGCTTATGCTACCTATTGTCTCTTAACCACAATCTTACACTCCCTGTTGGCTTGACTTGGGAATTGAGGTAAGCCTCACCAAAGAACTTCTATTTTCATTCTCAATGAGCAAATTTAGACATGAGGCTTTGTATGGGATGTTTCCTTCGAATATCTTTCAAGTTCTGCTTATTGGACCATGGTTGTTTAATTATTGTGTGAGTTTTGATAGACACAATTCGCACAAGCACCAAGGGGAAGCATTATGATTTGCTTCTTTACCCGCACCTTATAAATACAAACAAAAGGAGGGATGTGAAAAAAGCCTCTAAATGAGTGAAACATAAGATGAGAGAACTAATAGTAAGAACAATCCTATATTTTCCTTACCCTTCGTTTGCTCAAACACAAGACAGGAAGTGACAACCCTACAACCCCTTAGATCAGTCACCTTTTGGATGAATTTTGGAATGAAGCCTATCAGGGTGTGTTGCCCTTTGGTGATAATCACATGCCTCTTAAATGTAAGGCCTCTCTCTATTTTGATATGAGTTATGATGAGTACATTTGGATTTTTAAGAAGTTAATGGGTGCGAGATCTTAGCATTCAATTAGTTAGAGAAAAGGTCCCCCAAGCGTTCCAGGAACTCTTATATGTTCAAAAAAGGTGGAGTTCTTAGCACATTGGGTATTTTCAAACCTAAAGGAAATAACAAGCTCTCAAGGTTGGTTCAATGGATTTAAACCTCAAGGATTTGAGAGTGAATCCTACCCAACTGGAAGAGGTTGAAGAAGTGCAAACAACAAGGTTCGACTGACTCCTCCCAACTAATGCCATGATTTGAGTGAAAGCAATGATAACTCTTGGGAAACGGGCTCAAGGACTTGGTCCTTTAAGGTTATTATTGTCTTAGGGACCTTGTAGGACTATAAGTAAGCCTAGTAAAGGTAGAGAGGCAATTAATAGCTTTAAATAAGGAGCTTAGTTATATTTTCGCCTATAGGCACTTCTTTTATTTTCCAAAATTTATGCATAATATTTTTTATGACTTCTAGCTCAGTCTTGAATGGGAAAATGAGCTCAAATTTTCACAAAATAAAATGGATGGATATCCATGGATGTCTACTTTCCATAAGTTATGGATCATCTTCAGAATCCAAGTACCAACAAAGTTATAAAGCTTATACCGGAGAAGAATCATTTCATGTTTGGATAAGCCTGATTTTAATTATGAGCTTAATTAGCCCAACAAAAGGATTATTTGGAGGCCGAGATTTCATGGGAATTGGTGGACACCTCCAGAAAATTCCCTCTTGAATATCTGTTCCAAATTGGTCCATTAGAATGGTGGATACCATTGAGCAAGTATAAATCTATCAAATTCCAGCCTTGCGTTTTGTCTATTAGTCCACCTTTTTCTTTGTTTTAGTTGTATAACTTACTAAAATTTCATTGGTTGTTCCTTTGTAATTCTATTGGTTGATACAAATCTTGGAGAAATATGG